>WNWK01009141.1:0-79041 GCA_009830355.1 Cherax destructor | reverse complement strand
ATCTGTTTGATAACCATTTCGCTAGTGACTGTGATACTCATATTATCTTCTTCAGGCCCACTAAAATACCTAATTCTTGGGATATTATTAGTGTCTTCCTGAGTGAAACCGAGAGAAAATAATTATTAAAAATAGAGCACATTTCATTCTCTTTGTCAGTAAGATACCCATAATTATTTTTAAGGGGACCTATCTTATCTCTAACTTTGTTCTATACACCTGGAAAACTTTTGGGTTAGTTTCGAATCCCTAGCAACTTTAATTTCGTAGTCCGCTTAGCTTTTCTTATCCCCTTTAACGTCCCTCTTAATGTCAATATACTGATACATTAGATGACCCTCACCTCTTTTGATACGCCTATAAATTCCTTTCTTCTGCCCTAAAAGATATTTGAGCCTATTATTCATCCATTTTGGGTCATTTCTATTCGATCTAATTTCTTTATATGGGATAAATGTTCTTTGGGCAGCATGTATAGTGCTCAGAAAACTGTCATATTGATAGCTCTCTTCATTACCCCAGGGCCTGATCAACCAGGCTGTTACTGTAAATGAATGGTTCAGAGAACCGACGAGTTGGTAAATTAGACACATATGCAACAAGGTTGAGGGACTGATTACCTCAAACTCCTCCTGTTCTTCACGATTCTCCTTTGTATGGACTGATGAAGCCACTGTGTGGCGAAACGTTTCCTCAATTAAGATACCCAAGTGTTGCATGTGTCTAATTTACCAGGCTGTTACTGTTGGCCGCACGCAAACCGACGTACGAACCACATCCCTGGAGAAGAGATCAGCGGAGCTGATCACTTGTTCAATTCCTCTCAGTATTTTATACTTCGTTATCATGTCCCCCGTATCCCTTCTTTCCTCCAGTGTTGTCAGAATGAGCTCCCTTAACCTCTCCTCGAAGGACATACCCCTTAGGTCCAAAACTAGTCTTTTTGCAAAGTTTTGCACTATCTCCACTTTCTTGACGTGCTTGACCAGGTGTGGGTTCCATACTGGTGCTGCGTACTCAAATATAGGCTTGAAATACGATGTACAGTGCCGTGAATGACTATCTAGATGATGAAACGCTATTCTTAGGTTTGCCATATGCTGCAACACTTATTTGGTTGATGTGCGCCTCCGGAGATATGCTCGGTATTATAGTCACTCCAAGAACCTTTTCCTTGAGTGAGAAATAAACACGTTTATTGACAACGTTTCGCCCACACAGTGGGCTTTATCAAGTTACAAACATATCTACCTGGGGGAAAGGTACGTGAGTATTTATAGGATGGAGTCAGGTGGAGAACGCTAGGTAGGTTAGACCTGAACCTGCATGTGACAATCTTCCTTGCACATATAACCCGCACATAGAAGAGAGGAGCTTACGACGACGTTTCGGTCCGACTTGGACCATTTACAAAGTCACACTAACAAAAATAATTGTTGTTGTTGTTGTAGGTTCGCCGGTACATCCGGCCCGGGTCTTCTCCAAATGGTGACCCGGCATTGGCCCCCTGGGTAGAGGGTGTCGGTCATCTTCTTTCTTTCTTGCTGTGGCTCCCCATGATGGGGAGTGTCTTCTGACGTCGCATCTTCATCAGCAGATCTTGGTACTTCAGGCTGTGGTTCTACCTACATAGGAAGAAGAAGGATGGGGGATAAGAAAGAAGGAAGTGAGAAGTGAGAGTGAGAGAAAGAATAGAAGAAGAAAAGGAGGGAGTATATATAGAGGCCAGCAGACAGAGACGGGAACAAGAGAGGAAGTGGTGGAGGTAGTAATAGTAGTAGTAGTAGTGGAGTTAGTCATATACTAAGAAAGAGGAGCACTACAAGGGAGTTAGCGGCCCACAGAGGGTAGGAGCAAGAACACAGAGGGGGTAAAAAAAAATTGGACAAGTATATGAGTAGATCTTCTGCAGTGTTAATCCATTCTTATCTTCTTATGTGGGATAACGATGAAGAAGTTTCTTGGCAAGGGGTTCAGCTATGTTATAGAAGACTTTGTTTTGGTTGAAGTTGTTGGATATACAGATAAGTGATGATTCCAGTATTCTGCGGTATTGAGTGTTGTCTTCTCTGGCTATAAGTCTTGCGTTTCTGTAGTTGATTAAATGGTTGTGTGAATTTCGGTGTTAATCACAGACATTCCTTGAATTGTCAGATCTGCCTGCGTACTGGTGTTCTGAAATACTTGTCTGTAGGTCTCTGGATGTATCGCCCACATAATTTGCTGCAGTCATTACAAGGGATTATATATACCCCTGCAGAGGATTGAAGCTTGTCCTGTCTATTACTGGTAATGTCCTTGATGGTGGTGGATGTGGAGGTAGATACTTGGAATGAGGTATTGGAAAAAATGTTGGAAACGTGTTTGGCAATTGAGTTGGTGGGGAGGACTATGTATCTCTTCTCGGCAGTGTCTTCTCTGGGTGTGTTGAAGATGTTTAATGTCCGTCGTCTACAGTCTCTAATAAAGTGACGAGGATAGTGAAGTTTAGAAAAAACTTGTTCAATAAGAGAGCATTCTTCTTCAAGGAACTCACTGCTGCAGATTCTGAGTGCGCGCAGGAAAAAGCCTATAATTACACCACGTTTAGTTTTGGTGTCGTGGTGAGAGTAGAAGTGGAGAAGATCGTGTTGGTTGGTAGATTTTCGATAGACTTTAAAACGAAGTTCATGGTCAGCTTTGCAGAGAAGATCAAGGAAAGGAAGAGTGTTGTCGACTTCTTCTAGTGTGAACTGTATTGATGGGTCGACACAACACAAGCTCAACCAGGTCGAGCCCTCAATACAGTTCACACTGAAGAAGAAGTCGACAACACTCTTCTGCTGTGTGTTTGTGTATTAATAATTGTATTAATAATTGTATTAATAACACCGTAATCTTTCCTAGTATATCAGTGTCACTATCACCACCATCGCAAATATTACATCACCATAAGCATTACTACCACCACAACCGCTACAAGTATCATAACCACTGTTATCCCAATCAGCGCCACCTTAACCTCAAACATCACCTCTTAACCAACATTAACGCCCCTATCATCACCACACCCATCACCACCTCCTGCACCCCGAGCGCAATCACCACCAGCACCACCACCACTACCACTACTACTTCGCCTATTGCCACCACGTCATCACTACGTGGTGGCAACCACTACCACCTTGGTCATCACCCACCACCACTACCCCTCATCAATATTACGACCTCGAGCATCACCATCAGCATCTCCATCACCACTACCACCAACAACACACTTTGCCCTGGCAAATAAGTATGAGCCTTGAGCAGAATACAGGTCCACACCATCACCTGATCACCTCATTCTGGTGTACCTGCAGCACTCTCACCTCCCTCGGCTAATTAATGGTCAGGGGAGACGAGGAGAAAGAGGGAAAGAGAGAGAGAGAGAGAGAGAGAGAGAGAGAGAGAGAGAGAGAGAGAGAGAGAGAGAGAGAGAGAGAGAGAGAGGAGACACCACTCCCTTTGGTCTCCCTTTGGTCTACGAGAATTAGACTACAGTGTATTTGGTGTGTCTGTGTGTACACTTTAAATTGATGAATGAGACACTTGTTCAACACTGTGTTGCACATGTGTCTTAATCTCATCTTGACGGTATTGTATACCATTCTTGTACAACACTTGAGCATCTTTACTGTTTCTACAATAAAGATACCCAAGTGTTGCAAGTGTCTCAGTCATCAACTTGTCGAGTTTCTGAACCAGTGATCTACAACACTTTAAATTGTCTGATGTGGTCGGAAGAGAACCACAGAAATATAAAATTAAAAGCGTAAGAACATGAGGGAGGAAGAACACTGCACCAGACTTAATGACCCATGCTAGGCAACTCTAACTCACGCCCACCCACACTCCACTCATGCACTTGTCCAACCTATTATTAAAATTACCCAAAGTTCTCGCTTCTGTGAAGTTACTCGTGACTTTGTTCCACTGATCCACAGCACTTCTGCCAAACCTCAGCTTTTGTATATTCTTTCTTAACCTAAATTTGTCTAGTTTTCATGTATTGCTGCGAGTCTTGTCTCGGTTACTTCAGCAGGTTATGGTCTCTTTACTGCGGTTTTCTATTTGTACATCTCATTGATATCCCGTTCTAATTCTGCGCCTTTCCAGAGAGTATAAATTCAATAATATTGGTAGAATTACCGACAATATGTTAAGTAAAAGGACACAAGTTGGAGATCGAGACACTTATGCAACATATAAGAATCTTGATTAAGGAAACGTTTCGCCACACAGTGGCTTCATCAGTCCAATACAAAGTAGAAAGGTGTAAGGAGAGGAGGAGTTTGAGGTAATCAGTCCCTCGGCCTGGAGTCGATGTGTTCAGTCCATCAATCTTGTAGAAAGTACAGCACAGGGGCGTAGAGGTGGCTTATATACTGTAGTCAGGTGATTACCTCAAACTCCTCCTCTCCTTACACCTTTCTGCTTTGTATTGGACTGATGAAGCCACTGTGTGGCGAAACGTTTCCTCGATAAAGATTCTTATATGTTGCATAAGTGTCTCAATCTCCAACTGGTCGGTTTTCAAAACCATTTATCACTCTGTCAGACACTGCAACATCATGGGATCTTGATACAAGAAATTCTTCAATACTTGTCCAACCTTTGGACGAAGATCTACTTCGACTAGTGGATGGTACCACTATGACCCCGCCTCCTACTGCTTCGCCTCCTTCTGAAGCATTCTTTTAGTCTGTTCCAAATGTAAGATGGGAGATTGTTCTGCCTGAATGTTTTGGACCAGCTATTTATGAGGTCATCTGCTCTCAGTAGTTGACAAGATAAAAATAATTACAGCATGAAATTTCATTCCAAAATTAACACGCACGTAGGAGACTCAAACTTATGACTACGTTTCGGTCCGACTTGGATCGTTACGTATTGTTCCAGTCACGGTATTGTGCCTTTTTTACTCTTTATGGAATTTCAGATAATACTGGCTCAACAGCATTTAAATGCTGCAAAACTTATGTAAAGTACAAGTGTCCTCCTACTTTGTGCACCACCATTTACGACTTCTGAATAATTAAGAATTCGCAGGGCGAGTCGTCTCTCTCGCCTCGACCCAGCCTAGTTGGTGGGGAGACTGTTTATGGTATTTGCACCATAACCGTGGGTTATGGTGCATTCACTTTTCAATTCTACAAACAATTGTGTAATGGTGACGATTCCTCCTGAATGAGAGGGCCTAAAAAATTACATCTTGAACATTATTAATCTTGCTACTCGTTTGTATGGCCCATTGCGACCGCCACTTTCCTGTTAAGTAAACATGTGATCGGTCAAGAAAATTTGCTGAGAGGAAAAAGCCTACTATTGGGCGAGCTCCATACGATAGCTTTAGCTTCCGCGTTTATCTGTGCATTACTATTCACAAACACAAATCTACTTATTTTTCTTGGAATAGAGATGAGCCAATACAACCGGAGACACTGTGACATACCGTGCCAGGGCCAGTAGTGCGCACAGGGACTCAGAGAAAACAGTGAACAGGGACCCACTATAGCAAGCTATTAGGGCGAGCGCAGAGAAAATAGCATTGGATTTCACAGTGAACACAGAGGACTGTATTGGTGGCTGGCCACAATACGATTCCCCAGCGACTACTAATACAAAGCCCACTTCTCTCTCACTCTTCCACTATCAGTAAACTCATTGATCCTCTATGCGCCAACCGAATCATGTTTTACGAAAACAGTCAAGGTTATTACTTACGTTAGCCACTTACAGGACCCCAGCCACTCTCTACACAGATTGTTCTTAGAAACCTCTCGGGAAAATGAGTGCAAAAATAAATATATCTCTTGCTGTGGAAAAATACATTTACGTACAGTTCAGGATATTAATTAGAGGAAACGTTGTGATACGAGTGATTTCTTCAGTCCTAATGAAACGTTTCCTGTAATAAATGTCCTGAATCGTACATAAGTGTTTTTTCCCACATCTTATGGGTATCAGTCACCATGCCATTTAAGCAAAACCTTCAGAAGCAGTGTCCTAAACCTGTCCTCTCTGAACCAACATCAGGGACAATCAGAACTCTTAAGTTACAAGATGAGTATCCATCAGTATCTTCACTCTAGCTGTCCCTTTCTCAAGGACAGCACAGCACCAGCACTCCCTCATTCCTCTGTCTTCCATCTGGTTAATGTTCACAAGATAAATACTCGGGGAAAAAAAGGTAACTCCTCAGATACGTCCAGTTTCACACTGTGTTCTACATCTTGAATATATTATATAAAATATTCACCTATAAAAACTTGACATACATATACACAAATAACCCAAATAACTTTGTAAATGGTCCAAGTCGGACCGAAACGTCGTCGTAAGCTCCTCTCTGCTATGTGTGGGTTATTTGTGTATTGTTCCAGTCACGGTATTGTACCTTTTTGTTCTTTCTTGACATATATATTAAACAACAGTACAAGCAACAACAATATTAAAATCGTGAGAGCAAGTAATCCAAACACTGACAACGACAACAACAATAAGTTTCAACCCTTTCCGCAACGACGTCACGAAGTCACAGGTAAAACAAAGCAAATGACAAAACAAAACAAAGCAAGAAATGAAATAAGAAAAAAATATATATACAAAACAAAGCAGCATATGAAATAGCACAGCAAAATGCATAACAAAGAAAGAAAAGATAAAACAACAAGACAAAATAAAAAGATAGAGAAAAAGAACAAAAGATAAAGCAAAGAAACAAAACCAAAGATGAAGCAAAAAGACAAAAACAAAAGATAAAGCAAGACAACAAAAATATAAGATAAAACAAGGCTAGAAAAACAAAAGATACAGCTATCTGGCGGCAGAGTCGTCCTGGCTATGCAAATGTGATGTCACCCAAGTCTCTCAGGGAATTATTGCTGAAAAATGAAGATTTTCCGGGTTTTTCATTCCATCGTTTTTGCATACCATTTTTGTTTTTTTCTCTTTTAATTATAGTGGCTTTATAAATGAGAAACTTGTGCAACATTTGGGCATGTTTATTTTGGAACGTTTCGCCACCCAATGGCCTCTTTAGTCCAATGTACGTCTCATTTATCAACGTCGGTTTTCTAAATCGTTTTCTTAAATTACTACCTAAGAAAGCAAAAGACTGGGCAGGCGGTGGAAAATACCCCTAATGAAAAGTAGGTCCGCCATTGGTACACTAAGAGAAAACACAATAAGTGTCCGTAGCCCAAGACTGTTCAGCAGCCTCACATCAGCCATAAGGGGAATTACCAATAGAACCTCTGGTTGTCTTCAAGAGGGAGCTGGACAGATATCTAAAGTCAGTGACGGATCAGCCGGGATGTGGTTCATATGTTGGACTACGTGCAGCCAGCAGTAACAGCCTGGTTGATCAAGCCCTGATCCACCGGGAGGCCTGGTCGTGGACCGGGCCACGGGGGCGTTGATTCCCAGAATACCCTCCAGGTAAACCCCAGATAGCTTTATTTACAAGGGCATGTATAACTTTAACACGCCTGCCATTACTTCTTAATGGTTAATGCTTTTGAGATCCTGGAATAAAGCCGAAGAAAGGTAAACAACTTTAGAATGCAAAACATAATTTCAGATACGAAGCAAAAATCGACACTAAGCCATACACGAACATGTGAGGACACTGACTGAGAGGAAGTAATTAACACACGACATATATCTTCTCTCAAACTTCTCGACAATACTGAAAACAAATTGCACACTTCACACTAGAACACGTGACATCATGTGGTAATGTCAGGCGTGATGTCGTAAGGTGATGTCAAAGGGTGACATCACGAGGTGACGTCAGCAGAGCGTCGCAAGGTGACGTCCTGGAGTGACGTCGTGAGGGATGTCATGGGGTGACATCGCGAGGTGACATCAGGCAACATCGTGGGTGATGTCGTGAAGTCGGGCAGCATCGTGAGTGACGTCAGTGGAGTCGGACAGCATTATGGTGATGTCAGCAGCATGGTGACGTCATGGGTTGATGCGGCAGCAGACCACAGCATGTAGCTTGGGACATCTGGCTTAGTAACCCACGTGGCTTCGTCACACCCCACGTGGCTTTGTGATTCACATGGCTCGGTAACCCACGTGGCTTGTACATCCCACGTGGCTTAGTGATCCACGTGGCTTCATGATCCACATGCCTTCGAGTGACCTCGGGCACTCGGATACACAGCTCTGGCAAGAATTTACAAGGAAATTAACAGAAAACACGGCAGAGAGGGAGTGGTGAGTGGGGTGAGGTGAGTGGCAAGCATGCATGGTGAGAGACAGGACCGCGTGCTTATCTTCTCTCACCTCACAACACACGAGGGAGACACGCTCACACTGGACACTGAAATCACCACAAACTCACCTCTGACTTCCTGAAACAGCCGTGCTGAGCTGAACAACAACAGCAGAACATGCTGGTAACGCTGAGCACGTGACTGAGAAACAGCGTGGGACACTGTGATGTGGAGTCGCAGGGACGCCACTTCTCGGAGAAATTCGACAAATTTTGGCCTGGATCCTGATTGTACCTGTGTCTGGATGCTGAGATTTGCAGACACGACATCAGGATAACTCGTTGAGAGACGGATGCTTCTTGTGTAGGGTGATGAAGTGAAGACAACTTCCTTCCTCTCCTCCGGGCAAACACATCTGCTGCGACTGCGCTGTCCACCAATGTTTTCTACGATCGCCGCTGTCCACCAATGTTTTCTACGATTATTTGTGTCGTAGATCAAGGCGGGGTAGCAATGATAAGGCTTCGGAGGCTTCTTACATTATTTGCAATAACGTGAGAGTACACAGGCAGTGTGTTTGTGCCCATGGCCCAGGAAGGCCATGGGAGAGAGGAGTAGGCCTGTTGACTGAGTGATGCCTGGACGAGAAGTGAGGAAGGAACATGGTGGGTATGGGCCTAGAGGTGGCAGCACGAGCATGGTACGAAATATGAACTCAGCTGGCAGACAGCATAGGCTGTCTATATATATATATATATATATATATATATATATATTATTTTATTAACACATCAGCCATCTTCCACCAAGACAAGAAGAAACACTTTCATCATCATTCACTCCATCAATGTCTTCACAGACATGTACCTGCACTACACTTATAAAACTGCAACTTATCAACACCACCTCCTTCAGAGTGCCGGCACTGTACTTCCCATCTCCAGGACTCAATTCCGGCCTGCCAGTTTTCCTGAATCCCTTCAACAGCACGTCAAGTCATAAAAACCATTTGTTTCTACTTGCTCATGCACAGAAAACTTTCTTTACTCCCTCTGACCTTTCCTAGGCCGACCCCTACTCGGCCTTCCTTCCACTCCAGATTTATACGCTCTCCAAGTCATTCTATTTCTTTCCACCCTCTCTAAATGTCCGAACCATCTCAACAACCCCTCCTCTTCCCTCTGGATAATACTTTTAGTAACCCTGCACCTCCAAATTTCCAAACTACAGATTCTCTGCATAATATTCACACCACACATTGCCCTCAGACATGACATCTCCACTGCCTCCAGTCTTCTTCTCATTGCAACATTCACCACCCATGCTTCACACCGCTATATGAGCGTTGATATGACTATACTCTCATACATTCCCCTCTTTGCTTCCATGGATAACGTTCTTTGTCTCCACAGACTCCTCACCTCTTTCCCCTCATCAATTTTATGATTCACCTCGTCCTTCATAGACCCATCTGCTGACAAGTCCACTCCCAAATATCTGAATACATTCACTTCCTCCATACTCCCTCCCTCCAATCTGATATCCAGTCTTTCATTACCTAATTTTTGTGTTATCCTCATCACCTTTCTCTTTCCTATGTTCACTTTTAATTTCCTTCTTTTACACACCCTACCAAACTCATCCACCAACCTCTGCAACTTCTCTTCAGGTTCTCCCAAAATTAGTGTCATCAGCAAAAAGAAACTGTGACAACTACCACTTTGTGTTAGATTCTTAATCTTTTAATCCCACACCTCTTGCCAACACCAGAGCATTCACTTCTCAAACAACCCCATATATAAATACATACATTGAACAACCACGGTGACATCACACATCCGTGTTTAAGACCTATTTTTACTGGGAAATAATCTCCTTCTCTCCTACAAACTCTAACCTGAGCCTCACTATCCTTGTAAAAGCTCTTCACTGCTTTCAGTAACCTACCTCCTATTCTATACATTTGCAACATCTGCCATATTGCCCCTCTATCCACCCTATCATTTGTCTTTTCCAAATCCATAAATGCCACAGAAACCTCTTTACCTTTCTCTACATACCTATATGTTTCACTGTGAACACTTGGTCTACACACCCCCTACCCCTCCTAAAGTCTCCTTGTTCCTCTACGATCCTGCTCTCCATCTTACTCTTTTAATTCTTACACTCTCTTTTGTCCCCTTTGCCTTTATACACAGGAACTGTGCATGCTCTCTGCCAATCACTAGGTACCTTACCCCCTTACCCTCTTCCATACATTTATTAAATAAAAGCACTAACCACTCCAAAACTATATCCTCACCTGCTTTTAACATCTCTGTCTTTATCACATCAATCCCAGCTGCTTTACCCCCTTTCATTCTACCCACTCCCTCACGCACTTCCACCACATTCACAATTGGTTCTTCCTCACTCCTACAAGATGTTATACCTCCCTGCCCACTACACGAAATCACAGCTTCCCAATCTTCATCAACATTTAACAGTTCCTCAAAATATTCCCTCCATCTTCCCAATACCTCTAACTCTCCGTCTAATAACTCTCCTCTCCTATTTTTACCTATCAAATCCATTTGTTCCCTAGGCTTTCTCTTGTATTAATCTCACTCCAGAACTTTTTATTCCCAGTAAAAATTTGTTTATAGCATCTCACCCACTCTCTCATTTACTCTCCTTTTACATTCCTTTTCCACTTTCTTAACCTCTCTTTTTCTCTCCATATACTCCTCCCTCCTTGTATCACTTCTACTTTGTAAAAACCTCTCATATTCTAACTTTTTCTATCTTACTACTCTCTTTACCTCATCATTCCACCAATCGGTCTTCCCTACCGCACTCACTTTCCTGTAACCACAAACTTCTGCTGAACACTCTAACACAACATTCTTAAATCTATCACATACTTCTTCAACCTCATTGCTTATACTCCCACTAGCCCATCTTTCTTCCAGTAGTTTTATATCTTACCCTAACTGCCTCCTCTTTAGTTTATAAATCTTCACCTCTGTCTTGTTGATTCCATTCTCCTTGCATCCCATCTACCTTTCACTCTCACTGTAGCTACAACTAAAAAGTGATCTGATATTTCTGTGGCCCCTCTACAAACATGCACAACCTGAAGTCTACCCATCAGTCTTTTATCTATCAATACATAGTCGAACAAACTACTGACATTACGCCCTATGTCATATCTTGAATACTTATTTATCCTTTTTTTTTCTTTAAATATGATTTCCTATAACAAAACCCTTTTCTATACAAAGTTAAATCAAAGGTCCCCCATTAGCATTTACACCTGGCACCCCAAACATACCTACCACACCCTCTCTAACCGTTTCTCCTACTTTAGCATTTAGGTCCCCTACCACAATTACTCTCTCACTTGGTTCTAAAGTTCCCAAACACTCACTTAACATCTCTCAAAATCTCTCTCTCCTCTAAACTGCTCTCTTCTCCAGGTGAAAACAAACTTATTATGACCCACTTTTCACATCCGACCCTTATTTTAATCCACATAATCCTCGAATATATACATTTATATTCCCCTCTCCTTCTATAACTGATCCTTCAACATTATTGCTACCCTTCTTGAGCTCTAACTCTCTCAGATACTCCTGACTTAATCCCATTTATTTCTCCCCACTGAAACTCCCCTACCCTTTCAGCTTTGTTTCATCTAGAGCTATGACATCCAACTTCTTTTCATTCATAAAATTGGAAATCATCTCTTTCTTATCATCTGCACTACATCCATGCACATTCAAACCAGTTTTAAAAAGCTTTTCTTCTTGTCTTTTTCAGTAATTTACAGGAGAAGGGGTTACTACCCATTGCTCCCGGCATTTTAGTCGCCTCATACACACATGTGGTTTACATGGCTTTACGGAGGAAAGATTCTTTTTCACTTCCCCATGGAGATGAAAGGAAATAAAAGAGCAAAAACTATTTAGAAAAATAGAAGAAAATTCAGATCGGTGTGTATACATATACGTCCACATACATATGTAGTGTGCCTAAGTGTGAGCAGAAATAGCAAGACATACCTGATTTCTTGCTTCTTTATGAATAAGACAGAAAGAAAAAGATACCAGCAATCCTAACATTGTGTAAAACAACTACAGGCTTCCGTTTCACACGCATTTGGCAGGACGGTAGTACCTCCCTGGGTGGTTGCTGTCTACCAACCTCTTCTCTTCTCTCTCTCTCTCTCTCTCTCTCTCTCTCTCTCTCTCTCTCTCTCTCCATATATATACATATATGTTTTTTTTCAACAAGTCGGCCGTCTCCCACCGAGGCAGGGTGACCCAAAAATAAAGAAAATCCCCCAAAAAGAAAATACTTTCATCATCATTCAACACTTTCACCTCACTCATACATAATCACTATCTTTGCAGAGGCGCTCAGATACGACAGTTTAGAATAATCCCTCCAAACTGTCAATATCCCAGACCCCTCCATTAAAGTGCAGGCATTGTACTTCCCATTTCCAGGACCCAAGTCAGGCTAAATCTGTGATAAGTGGTTTCCATGAATTCCTTCACTAAATATTACTCTGCTCACACTCCAACAGCTCGTCAGGTCCAAAAAACCATTCGTCTCCATTCACTCCTATCTAACACGCTCACACACGCTTGCTGGAAGTCCAAGCCCCTCGCCCACAAAACCTCCTTTACCCCCTCCCTCCAACCTTTTCGAGGACGACCCCTACCCCTCCTTCCTTCCCCTACAGATTTATACGCTCTCCAAGTCATTCTACTTTGATCCATTCTCTCTAAATGACCAAACCACCTCAACAACCCCTCTTCACTCCTCTGACTAATACTTTTAGTAACTCCACACCTCCTAATTTCCACACTCCGAATTCTCTGCATAATATTTACACCACACATTGCTTTTAGACAGGACATCTCCACTGCCTCCAGCCGCCTCCTCGCTGCAGCATTTACAACCCATGCTTCACATCCATATAAGAGTGTTGGTACCACTATACTTTCATACATTCTCTTCTTTGCCTCCATAGATAACGTTTTATGTCTCCACAGATACCTCAACGCACCACTCACCTTTTTTCCTTCATCAATTCTATGGTTAACTACATCCTTCATAAACCCATCCGCTCACAAGTCATCTCCCAAATATCTGAAAACATTCCCTTCTTCCATACTTCCTCTCTCCAATGTGATATCTAATTTTTCTTTATCTAAATCGTTTGATACCTTCATCATCTTACTCTTATCTTTGTTCACTTTCAACTTTCTACCTTTACACACCCTCCCAAACTCGTCCACTAACCTTTGAAACTTTTCTTTAGAATCTCCCATAGGCACAGTATCATCAGCAAAAAGTAACTGTGTCAACTCCCATTTTGTACTTGATTCCCCATAATTTAATCCAACCCCTCTCCCCAACACCCTAGCATTTACTTCTTTTACAACCCCATCTATAAATATATTAAACAACCATGGTGACATCACACATTCCTGTCTAAGACCTACTTTTACCGGGAAGTAATCTCCCTCTCTCCTACACACCCTAACCTGAGCCTCACTATCCTCATAAGAACTCTTTACAGCATTTAGAAAACTTACTACCTATTCCATACACTTGCAACATCTGTCATATTGCTCCCTTATCCACTCTATCATATGCCTTTTCTAAATCCATAAATGTAATGAAAACTTCCCTACCTTTATCTAAATACTGTTCACATATATGCTTCAATGTAAACACTTGATCTACACATCCCCTACCCACTCTAAAACCTCCTTGCTCATCTGCAATCCTACTCCTCTGTCTTACCTCTAATTCTTTCAATAATAACCCTGCCATACACTTTACCTGGTATACTCAGTAAACTTATTCCCCTATAATTTTTACAATCTCTTTGTCACCCTTCCCTTTATATAAAGGAACTATACACGCTCTCTGCCAATCCTTAGGTACCTTCCCCTCTTTCATACATTTATTAAACAAAAATACCAACCACTCCAACACTATATCCCCCCCTGCTTTTAACATTTCTGTCATGATCCCGTCAGTTCCAGCTGCTTTATCCCCTTTCATTCTACTTAATGCCTCACGCACCTCCCCCACACTCACATCCTGCTCTTCTTCACTCCTAAAAGATGTTATACCTAATAGATGTTCATCTTCTTTCAACACGTCGGCCGTTTCCAACCGAGGCAGGGTGGCCCAAAAGGAAAAACAAAAGTTTCTCCTTTTACATTTAGTAATATATACAGGAGAAGGGGTTACTAGCCCCTTGCCCCCGGCATTTTAGTCGCCTCTTACGACATGCATGGCTTACGGAGGAAGAATTCTGTTCCACTTCCCCATGGAGATAAGAGGAAATAAGAACAAGAACTAGTAAGAAAATAGAAGAAAACCCAGAGGGGAGTGTATATATATGCTTGTACATGAATGTGTAGTGTGACCTAAGTGTAAGTTGAAGTAGCAAGATGTACCTGAAATCTTGCATGTTTATGAGACAGAAAAAAGACACCAGCAATCTTACCATCATGTAAAACAATTACAGGCTTTCGTTTTACACTCACTTGGCAGGACGGTAGTACCTCCCTAGGCGGTTGCTGTCTACCAACCTTCCTATATATATATATATATATATATATATATATATATATATATATATATATATATATATATATATATATATATATATATGTATGTATGTATATATGTGTGTACCCACCTAGTTGTGGTTGCAGGGGTCGAGTCACAACTGGCCCCGCCTCTTCACTGGTTGCTACTAGGTAACTCTGCCTGCTCCATGAGCTTTATCATACCTCTTCTTAAAGCTATGTATTGATCCTGCCTCCACTACATCACTTTCCAGACTATTCCACTTCCTGACAACTCTGTGACTGAAGAAATACTTCCTAACATCCCTTTGACTCGTCTGAGTCTTCAACTTCCAATTGTGACCCCTTGTTGATGTGTCCCATCTCTGAAACATCCTGTCTCTGTCCACCTTGTCGATTCCTCTCAGTATTTTATATGTCGTTATCATATCCCCTCATCTCTCCTGTCCTCCAGTGTCGTCAGGTCAGTTTTCCTTAACCCCTCCTCGTAAGACATTTCCCTTAGGTCCGGGACTAGTCTCGTTACAAACCTTTGCACTTTCTCTAATTTCCTTACGTGCTTGGCTAGGTGTGGGTTCCAAACTGGTGCTGCATACTCCAATATGGACCTGACGTACATGGTTGTGGAATGCTAGCCTTAAGTTTACTAGTCGCCCAGTATTACGAAGAGTATTGTAGAGAATATTGTATAAAACAAATGCTCCATATATAATGTCAGTTTCCGGGATTTTTCTGAAACCTGACGCGTATTGTTGCTGATCAGTCAGAGTGGCCAGAAGAGGAGAGTGAGGTGTGTTTGTGGGGCAGTACGTGGAGCCCAGCAGCTGGAGCAAGATGTCCTAAGTTTATGTAGGGATGGTGTTTTTTTGTAAGTTTATACCATAGGTTATTTTATTGGTTTAAGTGCTCTCATGTTTACCTGTAAGGCCCTAGTGTGCAGAGGCGTGTTTACATTTTGAAAGAGTACTAGTACAGCCAGCAGGTTGAGTAGCCTGCAGAAAGGGGGTGTCATGGAGCCTCCCTGTTTATAAATGATAGTGTTTTACTCACTAGTAGCAGTGTACTAGTGAGCTAATGTGAGTACTGTGTAAATGTGTACTCGTGTATAGTACCATGACTCGTTGTTGCCTCCCTGTCAGGTATTCTCTGATCCATTGCAGTGTCCTTCCTGTTATACGTGCCTGATCCTCTAGCTTTTGAACTAATCTCTTGTGAGAAACTATGTCAAAGGTTTTATTGCAGTCCAAGAAAATGCAATCTACCCACCTCTCTCTCTCTCTCTCTCTCTCTCTCTCTATCTCTCTCTCGCTCTCGAGTCTTATTTCCATTACCTTGTCATAAAACTCCAGTAGGTTTGTGACACAGGATTTTCCTTCCCTGAATCGGAGCTGGTTGTCGTTTATAAGCTTCTTCCGTTCTAGGGGTTCCACCATTCTCCTCCTGATTATCTTCTCCATGACTTTGCATACTATACACGTCAGTGACACAGGTCTGTAGTTTAGTGCCTCGTGTCTGTCTCCTTTCTTAAAAATGGGGACTACATTTGCCGTCTTCCATACCTCAGGTAGTTGCCCAGTTTCAATGTATGTGTTGAAAATTTTTGTTAGTGACACACACAGCGTCTCTGCTCCCTCTCTAAGGACCTACGGAGACATGTCTGGTCCCACTTCCTTTGAGGTATCAAGTTCACTTAGCAGCTTCTTCACCTCCTCCTCGGTTGTGTATTTCATCCAGCACTTGTTGGTATATCCCATATTCTGACTTCCCAGAGTCCTTTCTGTCTCTCCACTGTAAATACTTCCTTAAATCTCATGTTGAGCTCCTCACATACTTCTTGGTAGTTTCTTATGAGCTCCCCACCTTCCTTCCTCAGCCTGATTACCTGCTCCTTGACTGTTGTCTTCCTCCTGATGTGGCTATGCAACAGCTTTGGGTCAGACTTGACTTTTGATGCTATGTCGTTTTCATACTGTCGCTGGGCCTCCCTCCTTATCTGTGTATACTCGTTTCTCGCTCTTTGACTAACCTCTTTATTTTCCTGGATCCTTTGTCTTCTGTACTTTTTCCATTCTCTAGCACACTTAGTTTTTGCCTCCCTACACCTTTCGGTAAAGCAAGAGCTCGTTCTGGTCTTCCCATTATTTCTGTTGCCCTTGGGAACAAACTTTTCTTCTGTCTCCTTGCATTTTGTTGTCACGTATTTCATCATTTCGTTTACTGATTTTCCTACCAACCTCCTGCAAGAAGTTCCTCATGCCTGTGTAGTTTCCCCTTTTGTAGTTTGGCTTTTCCCATCCTATTCCTGTTACCCTCTCCACTTGTAACTCTACTATGTATTCAAAGCTCGGAACCACGTGATCACTAGCTCCAAGGGGCCTTTCATATGTGATGTCTTCAATGTCCGAGCTATTCAGGGTGAATACAAGGTCCAGTCTTGTTGGTTCATCCTCACCTCTCTCTCTGGTAGTGTCCCTAACATGTTGATGCATGAGGTTTTCCAGTACCACATCCATCATCTTGGCTCTCCATGTTTTGTGACCCCCATGGGGCTCCAGGTTTTCCCACTCAATCTCTTTGTGATTTAAATCACCAATAACTAGTAACTTTGCTCTACCCGTGTGAGCTCTTCTGGCCACCTCAGCTAGTGTGTCCTGTTGCTCTCTTCCTTTTCTTCTCCTTGCCTCCTATAGTTCTGTGGTGGGTTGTACATCACTGCAATGACTACCTTATGTCCTCCAGACTGAATTGTACCTACTATGTAGTCCCTTTCGCTCATTTCGCATTTCGTCCATTCCTTCCATTTCGTCAAATCCCCCATCGGTTTTTAATGAGCACTTCAACTCCTCCTCCCCCTCTGCTCCCACTATTTTTCCTCAGGATCTGATATCCGAGTGGGAAGATTGCGTCTTATCATCCTGGTGAGTATCGTTTCTGTGAGTGCTATAATGTTTGGAGACGTCTCCTTGATTCTTTCATGCCACTCCTCATATTTATTTATTCTATCCGCATTCGTATACCAAACCTTCAACTTCTTTTCTAAAACTGTGGTCTGGGGAGAACGTTGGGGTTGGGGGAGTGGGAGACCTGGAGGGGAACTATGGGGGGTTGCTGTGAGGGTGGAGTTTGTGATGAAGGGGCTGGGGGCAGTGGGTACAGTGTGTGGGTTTTGGGTTAGATTGTTTGGTTGCATTAGGGTTGTCGTGGTAGGGGTCCTTCTGTAGGTGGTTCTGAGGGAGATTGTATTTGATCTTCCTCCTGAGTCTGGGTTCTCCTGCTCATCTCCGTTTTTGCCTCTCTTTCTTCCTTGCGTCTTTGTACCCTCTCTTTCAGTTTCTGCAAGTGTGTGTGTGTGTGTACTCACCTAGTTATGGTTGCAGGGGTCGATTCACAGCTCTGTGTGTGTGTACTCACCTATTTGTGGTTGCAGGGGTCGAGTCATCGGTTTGTGTAGTTTTGTTAAGGAATTTACTTGGTTACAACAATACAAAAGTATATGAAAATTTAATTTAAGCTCTGGAGCTCCTCGAGCTCTTAAGATTCTTGTAGAAACCCCAAAATACAGTAAGCATTCCCTCTTTGGATCGCCACACGGAGGTGCTGGAAGAGAAAGATGGCAGCCCTCGGGTCTCTTTGATTTTGATTGAACTTGGAACTCAGTATTTTGAGGAAACCCATGTCCTGTTTTCCCCAGGGGCCAAAGGTCTCTCCTCCCATTGGGACGAAAGGGTACTTGCGGACCAAGTCCAACAGTACCACCCAACACTGACCAGTACTGGTATCAGTATTTGCCAGTGTTAATGAATAAATATAGTCCCACACCAGGAGTCAATATATGCAGTGACGGTGCTGGATTTTTTGTGTGTGAGTGAGACACTTGTGCAACATTTAGGTATCTTTATTCCGGAAACGTTTCGCCAGCCAGTAGTTTTTTCTGTCCATTGCACAGACTGAAGACGCCGCTCGATGGCGAAACGTTTCCAGAATAAAGATACCTAAATGTTGCACAGTGTTTCGTTTATCAACTTGTCGGTTTTTTAAACCATTTTTTTAAACAAATTTTTGGTGACCTATGCGAGGTTCATCTCTCCATCAAACTCACCTTCCTCTCTTCCCCAATAAAACACACACTCAACACACTCTTTAAAACACACACTCAACACACTCTTTAAAACACACACTCAACACACTCTTTAAAACACACACTCAACACACTCTTTAAAACACACACTCAACACACTCTTTAAAACACACACTCAACACACTCTTTAAAACACACACTCAACACACTCTTTAAAACACAAAACACTTCCTTCATTTATTGTTCTGTACCTCTAGTAAAAATCAGATTTTCTTGAAATAAAAGCTACAATAAAACTTGTATGAACAGTAATGGAAAAAGCAATAATTTGTGGAACTTCCAACTTGGCAAACATTTAACCCATAAGCAAGGCCTAATTAGTATGAAGTGGGAAATTTTACCCTAAAGTGGAAGTACTGGAACTTGTTTGAGGGGAAAAAACACGAAACAGAGAGTGTGCTGTGTCACCCTTAGTTACCAGGTGGCGTCCTAGACTGCTGCTCATTCCTCTTGAGCCCAGAACCACCATTGTACAGTGTGTGTGTACTCACCTACATGTACTCAACTATATGTTGATGTAGGGGTAGAATCAGAGCTCCTGGCCCTCCCTCTTCGCTGGTCGGTACTGGAGGGTTTTGGGAGTCTTCGCCCTCGCGGCCCGGTCTGTGACCAGGCCTCATGGTGGATCAGGGTCTGATCAACCAGGCTGTTACTATTGGCCGCACGCAACCCGACGTACGAACCACAGCCCTGCTGGTCAGGTATTGACTTTATGTGCCTGTCCAGCGCCTTCTTGAAGACCGCCAGGGATCTATTGGTAATCCCCCTTATCTAAGCTGGGAGGCAGTTGAAAGTCTTGGGCCCCTGACACTTATTGTGTTGTCTCTTATCGTGCTAGTGGCACGATAAGAGGCATCATCTGCCTAGTCTTTTGCTTTCATAGGGAGTGATTTTCGTGTGCAAGTTTGGTACTAATCCCTCTAGGATTTTCCAAGTATATAAACATGTATCTCTCCCGCCTGCGTTCTAGGGAGTACAGGTTGAGGATCTTCAAGCGTTCCCAGTAATTGAGGTGTTTTATCACAGTTATGCGTGCCGTGAAGGTTCTCTGTACATTTTTTAGGTCAGCAATTTCACCTGCCTTGAAAGGTGCCGTTAGTGTGCAGCAGTATTCCAGCCTAGATAGAACAAGCGACCTGAAGGGTGTCATCATGGGCTTGGCATCCCTAGTTTTGAAGGTTCTCATTATCCATCCTGTCATTTTTCTAGCAGATGCGATTGATACAATGTTATGGTTTTTGAAGGTGAGATCTTCTGACATGATCACTCCCAGGTCTTTTTACATTAGTTTTTCGCTCTATTGTATTGTTGGAATTTGTTTTATTCTCCGATATAGTTTTAATTTCCTCACGTTTTCCATATCGGAGTAATTGAAATTTTTTATCATTGAACTTCATATTGTTTTCTGCGGCCCATTTAAAGATTTGGTTGATGTCTATTGCGCCCCCTGAATTGGGCCTCAATGTATATAATGTATATTTCCATTTTCTATAATTTTATATTGCGAATATTCTCGATAATAGCTAAATCGTTAATATTTTGCTTTATATTATTATTAGACTATTATTTAACTTAGCTCTATTTATTAGGTAGGATGTAATATTGTTGTGCTTGAGAGTGTGTAGTAACTGCCTTGGTGTTGGCAAACTACTGTTATGCTGCCGGCGTCTAGTTGCTGAACACACCTGAGCTGGGTGGTTGTTCCTCTTTCCTCTCTCTCTCTGGCCTGCTGTGTAACTCTGTTCACAGAGAATAGACTAGACAGTGATTTTTCGACGTTGTTCTGGGTTGTGTGTCACATTGACACTCTGATACAACTCAGGTCTCAAGCTATAGCTCTGGACCTAATTCGATAAGGCATCTGTGCACCGCCACAGTTCGGGATTGTTTATGCTGAACCTAGTTTCAGTAGAAAGGGAGTTTTGGGACTGTTTTGGAGGATCTACGGATGGTCCCCAGTTAGGGTCGATTTTCTATCTCCTTGTTCCTGACGCAGTGTTGCTGTTGCCTGTTATAGTGCTGTTCTGCGAATTGGTCATTTTACTGGACAATCAAGCTGTTCTGATTGTCAGTTTAGTACGGCTAGCTTATGAGAAGTTGTTCTGTCGTACACTGGTTGAGTCGAGTCATAGTTACCGGGAGCACACTCATACACACATTTATTATTATTTGTATATATTATTGTAATTACTGACTTTGTACCTGATGGTACTTCTGAGTCATTTATATATATGTGCCCTCAGCACAGACTTATAGTATATGAGAGCAGTGTAGGAGCTACCCTCCTAATTAACCTAATTGATATCTTAATTAATATCTTTATATTTGATTTACTTTGCTACCCTAGATTTTCTCACTTTGATAATAAACCTTTTAAATATATCTGTTTGGTTAGTAACCTATCAGTTGCAATCCCCTTAATCTATATAATATGTCGGATAACTGAACCAGGATACTGACTTTGTTGCAAAAGCCCAGTAACAGGCTGGATGCTAGAAGGGCTTTCCTTTCTAGTGTTCACTGGAGATGTCTATTATTAATGGATATCGTGTCATTTTGTAACAATGTCCGCCTGGAGTCTTACAGTGTCTTCAGTGGAGAACACTGTCATGCAAATTCGGGTGTCATCTGCAAAGGAAGACACGGTGACATGGCTTACATCTCTGTCTATGTCAGATATGAGGATGAGGAACAGGATGGGAGCGAGTACTGTGCCTTGTGGAACAGAGCTTTTCACCGTAGCTGCCTCAGACTTCGTTTACTACTACTCTTTGTGTTCTATTTGTTAGGAAATTATAGATCCATCTACCAACTTTTTCTGTTATTCCTTTATCACGCATTTTCTGTGCTATTACACAATATACTATATATATATATATATATATATATATATATATATATATATATATATATATATATATATATATATATATATATATATATATATATATATATATATATATATATATATATATATATATATATATATATATATATATATATATATATATATGTAAACCGGCTGACCTTTTTTATCTGCCACTGTTGTGTCCTCGAACAACAACATCAACAAAAATCATGAACAAAAAAGCGAGGCAGCTCATGAAACAAGCGCAGTACAATGCCAGACTCAATTTTTGTGACCCCCTCAAAAACACATAAAAAAAATTGCGGCTTCTCTCGTCTTGTTTTTTATCTAAATTTTTTCCCATTTTTTCCGTTAACAGGTGAGAGTTTTGGGCTGCCGGTGGCAGGGGATTCATTCTGCATTATTAACATAAA
The DNA here is from genome assembly GCA_009830355.1 of Cherax destructor. Classification (NCBI taxonomy): domain Eukaryota; kingdom Metazoa; phylum Arthropoda; class Malacostraca; order Decapoda; family Parastacidae; genus Cherax; species Cherax destructor. Next base: position 56,776 of record WNWK01009141.1, on the reverse strand, counting down.
CAAAAGATGGTGCCATCAAATGGGATGTCAATGTTTTTTTGGTATGGCCATTGTAATAATTACTGAAATTTTAAATTTTTGCTTTTGATGATTTGTGTTTTAAATGTGGATAATCTACGATTGTGTGAGTATTTACGAGAGTGCTCAGTGAGCTGTACCTGCGAGGGTTGAACTGCAGCTCCTGGTCCTGTCAATTACTCTTGAAGCTGTATCTCCTGGTCGTCTCTCTTATCCTGCAAGCTATCTGCTGGTACTATTGTGGTGATGTTGTTATTGATGCTAGTACTATTGTAGTGATGTTAAGTCTGCTGGTACTATTGTGGTGATGTTGTTATTGATGCTAGTACTATTGTAGTGATGTTAAGTCTGCTGGTACTATTGTGGTGATGTTTAGGGTGCTAATACTGTTGTATTGATGTTAAGTCTTCAAGTACTATTATGGTGATGTTAGGTCTGCTAGTACTATTGTGGTAAACGTTAGGTCTGCTAGTACTATTGTTGTGATGTTAGGTCTGCTAGTACTATTGTGGTGATGTTAAGTCTGCTAGTAATATTGTGGTGATGCTAGGTCTGCTAGTACTATTGTGGTGATGCTAGGTCTGCTAGTACTATTGTGGTAATGTTAGGTCTGCAAGTACTATTGTGATGATGTTAGATCTGCAAGTACTATTGTGATGATGTTAGGTCTGCTAATACTATTGTGGTGATGTTAGGTCTGCTAGTACTATTGTGGTAATGTTAGGTCTGCAAGTACTATTGTGATGATGTTAAGTCTGCAAGTACTATTGTGATGATGTTAGGTCTGCAAGTACTATTGTGGTGATGTTAAAATCTGCTAGTACTATTGTGGTGATGTTAGGTCTGCTAGTACTATTGAGGTGATGTTAGGTCTCCTAGTACTATTTTGGTGATGTTAGGTCTGCTAGTACTATTGTGTTGATGTTAGGTCTGCTAGTACTATGGTAATGTTGGGTCTGCAAGTACTGTTGTGGTGATGTTAGGTCTGCTAGTACTATTGAGGTGATGTTAGGTCTCCTAGTACTATTTTGGTGATGTTATGTCTGCTAGTACTATTGTGGTGATGCTAGGTCTGCTAGTACTATTGTGTTGATGTTAGGTCTGCTAGTGTTATTGTGGTGATGTTAGATCTGCTAATACTATTGTGGTAATGTTAGGTCTGCAAGTACTATTGTGGTGACGTTAGGTCAGCTAGTACTATTGTAGTGATGTTAGGTCTGCTAGTACTATTGTAGTGTTAGGTCTGCTAGTACTATTGTGGTGTTAGGTCTGCTAGTACTATTGTGGTGTTAGGTCTACTAGTACTATTGTGGTGTTAGGTCTGCTAGTACTATTGTGGTGTTAGGTCTGCTAGTACTATTGTGGTAATGTTAGGTCTGCTAGTACTATTGTGGTGTTAGGTCTCCTAGTACTATTGTGGTGTTAGGTCTTCTAGTACTATTGTAGTGTTAGGTCTGCTAGTACGATTGTAGTGTTAGGTCTGCTAGAACTATTGTGGTGTTAGGTCTGCTAGTACTATTGTGATGTTAGGTCTTTTAGTACTATTGTGGTGTTAGGTCTGCTAGTACTATTGTGGTGTTAGGTCTGCTAGTACTATTGTGATGTTAGGTCTGCTAGTACTATTGTGGTGTTAGGTCTGCTAGTACTATTGTGATGTTAGGTCTTTTAGTACTATTGTGGTGTTAGGTCTGCTAGTACTATTGTGGTGTTAGGTCTGCTAGTCATTGTGATTAGGTCGCTAGTACTATTGTGGTGTTAGGTCTGCTAGTACTATTGTGGTGTTAGGTCTGCTAGTACTATTGTGGTGTTAGGTCTGCTAGTACTATTGTGGTGTTAGGTCTGCTAGTACTATTGTGAATGTAATAAGGGTATGCAATATCAACAAGCTGATATGTATAACACATGTAACAGTTAAGTATATATATTCCTAAACGTTTTGCCTGCACAGTAGGCTTCTTTAGTAGAATACAGAAGCAGCAGAAGCAGTAGAGAGGTAAAGACGAGGTAATCAGTCCATCAGCCTTGAAGACGTAGTATTGAGGTGGTCAGTCCCTCAGCCTGGAGAAGAGCATTGTTCCATAGTCTGGAACAATGTGAAGCTGAAGCAAGAGTCTGGAGACTCACGTACTGTCATAGGTGAGGAGCAGATAATATTAACGACAGGAGAGGCGGAACCCACTAGTAGAAGTAAGAATGTATTCGGTAAATTAGACACATATGCAACACTTGGGTATCTTTATTGAGGAAACGTTTCGCCACACAGTGGCTTCATCAGTCCATACAAAGGAGAATCGTGAAGAACAGGAGGAGTGTGAGGTTGTCAGACACCTCCTACAACTGCTGCACCTCTCCTGTCTACAGTATATAAGCTCCCTCTGCTCATATGCTGTTATTCTATTCAAGATTGATGGACTGACAACATCGACTCAAGATTGAGGGCCTGACAACCTCACACTCCTCCTGTTCTTCACGATTCTCCTTTGTATGGACTGATGAAGCCACTGTGTGGCGAAACGTTTCCTCAATAAAGATACCCAAGTGTTGCATATGTGTCTAATTTACCAACTCGTCGGTTCTCTGAACCATTCATTCACATAAGAATGTATTCATTGAGAGGGCAGGTCCCTTTCAAAACCAATCCTACTCACTCGTAATTGGTGGTCAGTACTGTTGTTGGGATGTTGATAAGTCTGTTAGTACTGGTGTGGTGATGTTAAGTCTGTTAGTACTAGTGTGGTGATGTTAAATCTCCTTTTACGAGTGTTAATCATTTATTTTTCCTTGTCTCTTTACGTAAATCTTTACCCTTTCAGTCTGATCACTTCGGTATTTACTTTCGTTCCTCTTCTAGTGTTGCTTAGCAGTAGTTTATTATCTAGTGTTTCTATGTAGTAGTTTATTATCTAGTGTTGTTATGTAGTAGTTCATAATCTAGTGTTGTTTAGTAGTAGTTTATAATCTAGTGTTGTTATGTAGTAGTTTATCATCTAGTGTTGTTATGTAGTAGTTTATCCTCTAGTGTTGTTATATAGTAGTTTATTATCTAGTGTTGTTATGTAGTAGTTTATCATCTAGTATTGTTATGTAACAGTTTATCATCTAGTGTTGTTATGTAACAGTTTATCATCTAGTGTTGTTATGTAACAGTTTATCATCTAGTGTTGTTATGTAACAGTTTATAATCTAGTGTTGTTATGTAGTAGTTTATCATCTAGTGTTGTTATGTAACAGTTTATCATCTAGTATTGTTATGTAGTAGTTTATCATCTAGTGTTGTTATGTAACAGTTTATCATCTAGTATTGTTATGTAACAGTTTATCATCTAGTATTGTTATGTAGTAGTTTATCATCTAGTGTTGTTATGTAACAGTTTATCATCTAGTATTGTTATGTAGTAGTTTATCATCTAGTGTTGTTATGTAACAGTTTATCATCTAGTATTGTTATGTAACAGTTTATCATCTAGTATTGTTATGTAACAGTTTATCATCTAGTGTTGTTATGTAGTAGTTTATCTTCTAGTGTTGTTATGTAACAGTTTATCATCTAGTGTTGTTATGTAACAGTTTATCATCTAGTATTGTTATGTAGTAGTTTATCATCTAGAGTTGTTATGTAGTAGTTTATCATCTAGTGTTGTTATGTAGTAGTTTATCATCTAGTATTGTTATGTAACAGTTTATCATCTAGTGTTGTTATGTAACAGTTTATCATCTAGTGTTGTTATGTAGTAGTTTATCATCTAGTGTTGTTATGTAACAGTTTATCATCTAGTATTGTTATGTAACAGTTTATCATCTAGTGTTGTTATGTAGTAGTTTATTATCTAGTATTGTTATGTAACAGTTTATCATCTAGTGTTGTTATGTAACAGTTTATCATCTAGTGTTGTTATGTAGTAGTTTATTATCTAGTGTTGTTATGTAACAGTTTATCATCTAGTATTGTTATGTAACAGTTTATCATCTAGTGTTGTTATGTAACAGTTTATCATCTAGTATTGTTATGTAACAGTTTATCATCTAGTGTTGTTATGTAACAGTTTATCATCTAGTATTGTTATGTAACAGTTTATCATCTAGTGTTATGTAGTAGTTTATTATCTAGTGTTGTTATGTAGTAGTTTATCATCTAGTGTTGTTATGTAACAGTTTATCATCTAGTGTTGTTATGTAACAGTTTATCATCTAGTATTGTTATGTAACAGTTTATCATCTAGTGTTGTTATGTAACAGTTTATCATCTAGTATTGTTATGTAACAGTTTATCATCTAGTGTTGTTATGTAACAGTTTATCATCTAGTATTGTTATGTAACAGTTTATCATCTAGTGTTATGTAGTAGTTTATTATCTAGTGTTGTTATGTAGTAGTTTATCATCTAGTGTTGTTATGTAACAGTTTATCATCTAGTATTCTTATGTAACAGTTTATCATCTAGTGTTGTTATGTAACAGTTTTTCATCTAGTGTTGTTATGTAGTAGTTTATCATCTAGTGTTATGTAGTAGTTTATTATCTAGTGTTGTTATGTAGTAGTTTATCATCTAGTGTTATGTAGTAGTTTATTATCTAGTGTTTTTGTAGTAGTTTATCATCTAGTGTTATGTAGTAGTTTATTATCTAGTGTTGTTATGTAGTAGTTTATCATCTAGTGTTGTTATGTAGTAGTTTATTATCTAGTGTTGTTATGTAACAGTTTATCATCTAGTGTTGTTATGTAACAGTTTATCATCTAGTGTTGTTATGTAGTAGTTTATCATCTAGTGTTGTTATGTAACAGTTTATCATCTAGTGTTGTTATGTAACAGTTTATCATCAAGTGTTGTTATGTAACAGTTTATCATCTAGTGTTGTTATGTAACAGTTTATCATCTAGTATTGTTATGTAACAGTTTATCATCTAGTGTTGTTATGTAACAGTTTATCATCTAGTATTGTTATGTAACAGTTTATCATCTAGTGTTGTTATGTAACAGTTTATCATCTAGTGTTGTTATGTAGTAGTTTATCATCTAGTGTTGTTATGTAACAGTTTATCATCTAGTGTTGTTATGTAACAGTTTATCATCAAGTGTTGTTATGTAACAGTTTATCATCTAGTGTTGTTATAACAGTTATCATCTAGTATTGTTATGTAACAGTTTATCATCTAAGTGTTGTTATGTAACAGTTTATCATCTAGTATTGTTATGTAACAGTTTATCATCTAGTGTTGTTATGTAACAGTTTATCATCTAGTGTTGTTATGTAGTAGTTTATCATCTAGTGTTGTTATGTAACAGTTTATCATCTAGTGTTGTTATGTAACAGTTTATCATCAAGTGTTGTTATGTAACAGTTTATCATCTAGTGTTGTTATGTAACAGTTTATCATCTAGTGTTGTTATGTAACAGTTTATCATCTATTATTGTTATGTAACAGTTTATCATCTAGTGTTGTTATGTAACAGTTTATCATCTAGTATTTTCATGTAACAGTTTATCATCTAGTGTTGTTATGTAACAGTTTATCATCTAGTGTTGTTATGTAACAGTTTATCATCTAGTGTTGTTATGTAGTAGTTTATCATCTAGTGTTATGTAGTAGTTTATTATCTAGTGTTGTTATGTAGCAGCTTATCATCTAGTGTTGCTATGTAGTAGTTTATCATCTAGTGTTATGTAGCAACTTATCATCTAGTGTTGCTATGTAGTAGTTTATCATCTAGTGTTATGTAGCAACTTATCATCTAGTGTTATGTAGTAGTTTATCATCTAGTGTTATGTAGTAGTTTATTATCTAGTGTTGTTATGTAGCAGCTTATCATCTAGTGTTGCTATGTAGTAGTTTATCATCTAGTGTTATGTAGCAACTTATCATCTAGTGTTGTTATGTAGTAGTTTATCATCTAGTGTTGCTATGTAGCAACTTATCATCTAGTGTTGTTATGTAGTAGTTTATCATCTAGTGTTGTTATGTAACAACTTATCGTCTAGTGTTGTTATGTAGCAACTTATCATCTAGTGTTGCTATGTAGCAACTTATCATCTAGTGTTGTTATGTAGTAGTTTATCATCTAGTGTTGCTATGTAGCAACTTATCATCTAGTGTTGTTATGTAACAGTTTATCATCTAGTGTTGTTATGTAACAGTTTATCATCTAGTGTTGTTATGTAGCAACTTATCATCTAGTGTTGTTATGTAGCAACTTATCATCTAGTGTTGTTATGTAGCAACTTATCATCTAGTGTTGTTATGTAGCAACTTATCATCTAGTGTTGTTATGTAACAGTTAATCATCTAGTGTTGTTATGTAACAACTTATCATCTAGTGTTGTTATGTAGCAACTTATCATCTAGTGTTGTTATGTAGCAACTTATCATCTAGTGTTGTTATGTAGTAGTTTATCATCTAGTGTTGTTATGTAGTAGTTTATCATCTAGTGTTGTTATGTAACAGTTTATCATCTAGTGTTGTTATGTAACAGTTTATCATCTAGTGTTGTTATGTAACAGTTTATCATCTAGTGTTGTTATGTAACAGTTTATCATCTAGTGTTGTTATGTAACAGTTTATCATCTAGTGTTGTTATGTAACAGTTTATCATCTAGTGTTGTTATGTAGCAGTTTAATATCTAGTGTTGTTATGTAACAACTTATCATCTAGTGTTGTTATGTAAAAAGTTTATCATCTAGTGTTGTTATGTAACAGTTTATCCTCTAGTGTTGTTATGTAGTAGTTTATCATCTAGTGTTGTTATGTAACAGTTTATCATCTAGTGTTGTTATGTAGCAATTTATCATCTAGTGTTGTTATGTAGCAACTTATCATGGGGGGGGGGGGGGGGGGGGGGGGGGGGGGGGGGGGGGGGGGGGGGGGGGGGGGGGGGGGGGGGGGGGGGGGGGGGGGGGGGGGGGGGGGGGGGGGGGGGGGGGGGGGGGGGGGGGGGGGGGGGGGGGGGGGGGGGGGGGGGGGGGGGGGGGGGGGGGGGGGGGGGGGGGGGGGGGGGGGGGGGGGGGGGGGGGGTCATAGTGGTATCAACCACTAGTCGAAGTAAGTCCTTGTCCAAAGGTTTGGACAAATGTTGAAGAATCCCTTTGTATCAAGAACCCAAGAAGTTGCTGTGTCAGACAGGATGTAGATAAATGGTTCAGAGAACCGACAAGTTGTTAAATTAGACACATATGCAACACTTGGGTATCTTTATTGTGGAAACGTTTCGCCACACAGTGGCTTCATCAGTCCAATACAAAGTAGAAAGGTATAAGGAGAGGAGGAGTTTGAGGTTATCAGTCCTCGGCCTGAGTCGATGTGTTCAGTCCATCAATCTTGTTGGAAGTGTAGCAAACGGCCGTAGAGATGGCTTATATGCTGTAATCAGGTGAGATGCAGCAGTAGGAGGCAGGTCATAGTGGTATCAACCACTAGTCGAAGTAAGTCCTTGTCCAAAGGTTTGGACAAATGTTGAAGAATCCCTTTGTATCAAGAACCCAAGAAGTTGCTGTGTCAGACAGGATGTAGATAAATGGTTCAGAGAACCGACAAGTTGTTAAATTAGACACATATGCAATTAGACACATATAAGACACATATAAGCCATCTCTACGGCCGTTTGCTACACTTCCAACAAGATTGATGGACTGAACACATCGACTCCAGGCCGAGGGACTGATAACCTCAAACTCCTCCTCTCCTTATACCTTCTACTTTGTATTGACTGATGAAGCCACTGTGTGGCGAAACGTTTCCACAATAAAGATACCCAAGTGTTGCATATGTGTCTAATTTAACAACTTGTCGGTTCTCTGAACCATTTATCTACATCCTGTCTGACACAGCAACTTCTTGGGTTCTTGATACAAAGGGATTCTTCAACATTTGTCCAAACCTTTGGACAAGGACTTACTTCGACTAGTGGTTGATACCACTATGACCTGCCTCCTACTGCTGCATCTCACCTGATTACAGCATATAAGCCATCTCTACGGCCGTTTGCTACACTTCCAACAAGATTGATGGACTGAACACATCGACTCCAGGCCGAGGGACTGATAACCTCAAACTCCTCCTCTCCTTATACCTTTCTACTTTGTATTGGACTGATGAAGCCACTGTGTGGCGAAACGTTTCCACAATAAAGATACCCAAGTGTTGCATATGTGTCTAATTTAACAACTTGTCGGTTCTCTGAACCATTTATCTACATAGTGTTGTTATGTAGCAACTTATCATCTAGTGTTGCTATGTAGCAACTTATCATCTAGTGTTGTTATGTAGTAGTTTATCATCTAGTGTTGCTATGTAGCAACTTATCATCTAGTGTTGTTATGTAACAGTTTATCATCTAGTGTTGTTATGTAACAGTTTATCATCTAGTGTTGTTATGTAGCAACTTATCATCTAGTGTTGTTATGTAGCAACTTATCATCTAGTGTTGTTATGTAGCAACTTATCATCTAGTGTTGTTATGTAGCAACTTATCATCTAGTGTTGTTATGTAACAGTTAATCATCTAGTGTTGTTATGTAACAACTTATCATCTAGTGTTGTTATGTAGCAACTTATCATCTAGTGTTGTTATGTAGCAACTTATCATCTAGTGTTGTTATGTAGTAGTTTATCATCTAGTGTTGTTATGTAGTAGTTTATCATCTAGTGTTGTTATGTAACAGTTTATCATCTAGTGTTGTTATGTAACAGTTTATCATCTAGTGTTGTTATGTAACAGTTTATCATCTAGTGTTGTTATGTAACAGTTTATCATCTAGTGTTGTTATGTAACAGTTTATCATCTAGTGTTGTTATGTAACAGTTTATCATCTAGTGTTGTTATGTAGCAGTTTAATATCTAGTGTTGTTATGTAACAACTTATCATCTAGTGTTGTTATGTAACAGTTTATCATCTAGTGTTGTTATGTAACAGTTTATCCTCTAGTGTTGTTATGTAGTAGTTTATCATCTAGTGTTGTTATGTAACAGTTTATCATCTAGTGTTGTTATGTAGCAATTTATCATCTAGTGTTGTTATGTAGCAACTTATCATCTAGTGTTGTTATGTAGCAACTTATCATCTAGTGTTATGTAGCAACTTATCATCTAGTGTTGTTATGTAGTAGTTTATCATCTAGTGTTGTTATGTAGTAGTTTATCATCTAGTGTTGTTATGTAGCAACTTATCATCTAGTGTTGTTATGTAGTACTTTATCATCTAGTGTTATGTAGCAACTTATCATCTAGTGTTGTTATGTAGCAACTTATCATCTAGTGTTGTTATGTAGTAGTTTATCATCTAGTGTTGTTATGTAGCAACTTATCATCTAGTGTTGTTATGTAGCAACTTATCATCTAGTGTTGTTATGTAGCAACTTATCATCTAGTGTTGTTATGTAGCAACTTATCATCTAGTGTTGTTATGTAGTAGTTTATCATCTAGTGTTGTTATGTAGCAACTTATCATCTAGTGTTATGTAGCAACTTATCATCTAGTGTTGTTATGTAGCAACTTATCATCTAGTGTTGTTATGTAGCAACTTATCATCTAGTGTTATGTAGCAACTTATCATCTAGTGTTGTTATGTAGCAGTTTATCATCTAGTGTTATGTAGCAACTTATCATCTAGTGTTGTTATGTCGCAACGTATCATCTAGTGTTGTTATGTAGCAACTTATCATCTAGTGTTATGTAGCAACTTATCATCTAGTATTATGTAGCAACTTATCATCTAGTGTTGTTATGTAGCAGCTTATCATCTAGTGTTGTTATGTAGCAACTTATTATCTAGTGTTATGTAGCAACTTATCATCTAGTGTTGTTATGTAGCAGCTTATCATCTAGTGTTGTTATGTAGTAGTTTATCATCTAGTGTTGTTATGTAACAGTTTATCATCTAGTGTTGTTATGTAGCAGTTTATCATCTAGTGTTGTTATGTAGCAGCTTATCATCTAGTGTTGTTATGTAACAGTTTATCATCTAGTGTTGTTATGTAACAGTTTATCATCTAGTGTTGTTATGTAACAGTTTATCATCTAGTGTTGTTATGTAACAGTTTATCATCTAGTGTTGTTATGTAACAGTTTATCATCTAGTGTTGTTATGTAGTAGTTTATCATCTAGTGTTGTTATGTAGCAACTTATCATCTAGTGTTATGTAGCAACTTATCATATAGTGTTGTTATGTAGCAGTTTATCATCTAGTGTTGTTATGTAGCAGTTTATCATATAGTGTTGTTATGTAGCAGTTTATCATCTAGTGTTGTTATGTAACAGTTTATCATCTAGTGTTGTTATGTAACAGTTTATCATCTAGTGTTGTTATGTAACAGTTTATCATCTAGTGTTGTTATGTAACAGTTTATCATCTAGTGTTGTTATGTAACAGTTTATCATCTAGTGTTGTTATGTAACAGTTTATCATCTAGTGTTGTTATGTAACAGTTTATCATCTAGTGTTGTTATGTAACAGTTTATCATCTAGTGTTGTTATGTAACAGTTTATCATCTAGTGTGGCTATATAATAGTTTGGGTTCAGTTTTAGCTTTTCAGATTCTTTCGTTTTGTAAGAGTCTCTGAGCACTTCTGGTGCTGGTGTAAACATCTCTAGAACATCCTACTGGCTTCCTGCTTCTGGAAGTGTGTGTCTGCACTTCTGGTGCTGGTGTAAACATCCCTGGAACATCCTACTGGCTTCCTGCTTCTGGAAGTTGTGTCTGCACTTCTGGTGCTGGTGTAAACATCCCTGGAACATCCTACTGGCTTCCTGCTTCTGGAAGTGTTGTCTGCACTTCTGGTGCTGGTGTAAACATCCCTGGAACATCCTACTGGCTTCCTGCTTCTGAAGTGTGTGTCTGCACTTCTGGTGCTGGTGTAAACATCCCTGGAACATCCTACTGGCTTCCTGCTTCTGGAAGTGTGTGTCTGCACTTCTGGTGCTGGTGTAAACATCCCTGGAACATCCTACTGGCTTCCTGCTTCCGGAAGTGTGTGTCTGCACTTCTGGTGCTGGTGTAAACATCCCTGGAACATCCTACTGGCTTCCTGCTTCTGGAAGTGTGTGTCTGCACTTCTGGTGCTGGTGTAAACATCAGTAAACATCCTGCTGGTTTCCTGCCTTTCCAGTCTTGGCTTTGTTTCGTACTTTTTTTTACTAATTCACATTTTTTTCTGCTCTGCCCTATATTGCCGTATGAACTACAGACTGTTCCTGTTACTTGAGTGGTCTCTCTCTCTCTCTCTCTCTCTCTCTCTCTCTCTCTCTCTCTCTCTCTCTCTTCTCTTGCTCTCTCTTCCTGGGAATGTCTATCATTTTCTGTCAACTTCACTTTAATATAAGGAATTCCATCAGTTTTTGCTGGTCTCTCCGGTTAATTTATCTCCACTTGTTGTCTCCTTTAGCAGGTATTTCATGGCATCTTAGTGGTCTTCCTCTTCCCTTCAAGAAGTTGTATTCTCTTCCTTCAGAGGATATTCGCACTCATTCCTGCCATCCATTCCCAAGAAAAACGCACACACTTCTCCTTTTCCCCAAGGGTTACCGGTAGTCACATCCTGGGGTCACCGCCACAGCGTCCCGTTCCCTGACCAGGCCTTCTGGTTGCTGGCCTGATCGATCAAGCTGTTGGTGCTTACTGCCCACAGTCCAATGTATGCACCACAGCCCGGCTGATCAGAACTGTTCTGAGGAGTTTGTGAGTTCTCTCTTGAAGACAGCTAGGCGTTTGTTGGTAATCCCCCTTGTGAATGAAGGGAGGGTGTTGAAGAGTCATGGTCCCTTTACACTTATTGAGTTCTCTCTCTCAGTGTACTCGCCACTCCTCTGCTTTTCATTGGAGGTACCTGCACCGTCTGCCAAGTGTTCATATGTAGTAATTTCAGTGTGCAGGTTTGGGAGCAATCTCTTTAGTATCCTTCAGTTGTAGGTTATGATGTATCTTTCTCGCCTACGTTTTAAGGAGTACAGTTCTAGGGGTGAAAAATTACCCATCTCTATCACCCAGGTTTTCCCCAGGGGCAAAATATTACCCTACGCTTTCCCTGAGAAACAGTACATTACCCTCAGGGCAACTGTATCATTCCCCCTTTCCAGGGGAAATGCATTATCTCTCTTTTCCAGGGGTAATACATTACCTCGCTATTGTAACCCAGGGGATCACACTGTCCTGTTCTCCTTTCTTCCTCACGTATACATTACCCTCATCTCTACTCCCTGAGGCAGTACATTACCCTCATCTCTCCTCCCTGGGGCAATATATTACTCTCATCTCTCCTCCCTGGGGCAATACGTTACCCTCATCTCTCCTCCCTGAGGCAATACATTACCCTCATCTCTCCTCCCTGAGGCAATACATTACCTTCATCTCTCCTCCCTGAGGCAATACATTACCCTCATCTCTCCTCCCTAGGGCAATACATTACCTTCATCTCTCCTCCCTGAGGCAATACATTACCTTCATCTCTCCTCCCTGAGGCAATACATTACCCTCATCTCTCCTCCCTGAGGCAATACATTACCTTCATCTCTCCTCCCTGAGGCAATACATTACCTTCATCTCTCCTCCCTGAGGCAATACATTACCTTCATCTCTCCTCCCTAGGGCAATGCATTACCCTCTAGAATTCTCCCCTGGAAAATACATTACTACATCCCCCCCTCCCCCGGTCTTTCCCCCGGGTAATGCATTGCTCCCCCCTGGTTGTTGGGCTGCCTCCTGGGGCATTACTCGTAGGAGGCACAAATTATTACCTTTAATAATTACTTGTGGTGGGACACATTTTCAAGCTGTCTCGCCACTGTAACTCTCTCTCTGTGAGTTAAGTGTGTGTGTTTTTGTCACAGTTGTAGTGCTATCCTCTTCTCATTTGTGTAAGTGTGCAGTGAAGTGCTAAGTTGTTTGTGAGCACGTATGTGTTTTTTTTGTGTGTGTAGTCACTTGTACATGTACTCACCCTATGTGGTTGCAGGGGTCTCGTCTTAGGTCTTGGCCCTTACTCTCAACCTGCTTCTTGCCATATTCACTCCCTCCTAGCCTATGGTCCCTGTCATACATACTCTTAACACTGTGTAGTAAGCCTGCCTCCAATACATCTTCGCCTAAATCATTTCACTTTCTGACTAACCTGAGGCTGTACTAATACTTTCTGACTACCCTGAGGCTGTACTAATACTTTCTGACTACCCTGAGGCTGTACTAATACTTTCTGACTACCCTGAGGCTGTACTAATACTTTCTGACTACCCTGAGGTTGTACTAATACTTTCTGACTACCCTGAGCCTGTACTAATACTTTCTGACTACCCTGAGGCTGTACAAATGCTTTTAAACTACCCTGAGCCTGTACTAATACTTTCTGACTACCCTGAGGCTGTACAAATGCTTTTAAACTACCCTGAGCCTGTACTAATACTTTCTGAATACCCTGAGGCTGTACTAATACTTTCTGACTACCCTGAGGCTGTATTAATACTTCCTGACTACCCTGAGGCTGTACTAATACTTTCTGACTACCCTGAGGCTGTACTAATACTTCCTGACTACCCTGAGGCTGTACTAATACTTTCTGACTACCCTGAGGCTGTACTAATACTTCCTGACTACCCTGAGCCTGTACTAATACTTTCTGACTACCCTGAGGCTGTACTAATACTTCCTGACTACCCTGAGGCTGTACTAATACTTTCTGACTACCCTGAGGCTGTACTAATACTTTCTGACTACCCTGAGGCTGTACTAATACTTCCTGACTACCCTGAGGCTGTACTAACACTTCCTGACTACCCTGAGGCTGTACTAACACTTCCTGACTACCCTGAGGCTGTACTAATACTTTCTGACTATCCTGAGGCTGGACTAATACTTTCTGACTACCCTGAGGCTGTACTAATACTTCCTGACTACCCTGAGGCTGTACTAATACTTCCTGACTACCCTGAGGCTGTACTAATGCTTCCTGACTACCCTGAGGCTGTACTAATACTTCCTGACTACCCTGAGACTGTACTAATACTTCCTGACTACCCTGAGGCTGTACTAATACTTCCTGACTACCCTGAGGCTGTAGAAATACTTCCTGACTACCCTGAGGCTGTAGAAATACTTCCTAGTATCCCTATAACTCAATCTGTCTTCCAATTTTGCCGTTAAGAAACGGCTTCCCGTTACTCTTTCGGTTTCTGACATTTCTTCTCTGACAGTCACTCTGTATCTCCTTTGCCTAAAGTATACTTTGATCCACCGTAATACATTGCCTGTTATTCCTGCCAGTTCCTCAGGTTTAGGCGCCAATCTCTTGTGAGGTACAAGAATATACAATCCACCTATCCTTCTCGTGCCTGTCTCACTTCTCTTACTTTGTCATGGAACTCCTACTGGTTTGTAAAACAAGATTTGTCGTCTCTAAACCCTATTGTTTATAAAACTATCTGTCTATAAGTATTCTACCACTCTCCATTACCATACATGGTAACGGGGAGTGGTACAAGTTAGCAGTACAATGCTTATCATGTACTAATTCTTATCATGTATTTAGCTCTATAAAAAGTTTATTTTTTTCATTTCCTCTGCTGTGTTTATGGTACCCGGTACCTCTTTGGCTCTTTGGTGTCGCATATGTTTACACAGGTGAATATCTCTTTAAATCGTTTTTTAAACACTTCACAGCTTTCCTTGTCATTTCTGGTGAGCTCTTCTTCCTTTCTTCTTTACATATTAAATAGTCGTCTTTCTTCTGATGTGACCATGAAGCATTTTTAGTTCAGAGTTGTTTTTCGCTCATATTTTATTTACAAATTGCAGCTCAGAAACTCTTCTCACCCGTGAATATTCGTTTTTATATTTTCTGCTCACTTCTCTGTCCTCAACCATCCTGTTCTTTCTATTTTTTTCATTCTCTTATATTTATTTTTCCCCACTGCATCTTTGGTGGCCTCGCGAGTTCTCTTTGTTTCTGCCATTTCCCTTTTTCTTCTGAGTGGAGTACTTCTCCCCTCTCCTATGCTTGTGTACTCACCTAGTTGTGGTTACAGGGGTCGATTCATAGCTATTATGAGTGTATGTGTGTGTGTGTGTGTGTGTGTGTGTGTGTGTGTGTGTGTGTGTGTGTCTGTGTGTGTGTGTGTGTGTGTGTGTGTCTGTGGCAACAAGCGCTGATACATGTTCGAGGTGGCCCTCCTTCAGTGTTTAACTTATCGTGAAATTATTGTTAATTGTTCAGTGACTGTACCTCTGACTGCCTCTTCCTGCATCATAGTCTAACAGTCCACCACCCTGAGGCTATCTTCTCCAGTATCCTTTCTATGTTCCTTGTTCTCCTTTAGTGTTTAGACCTCTACTATGACACTTACACTCATTAAAATTATTATTATTATTTTTATCATCTTAATTACGGGAAGCCCTGAACCAGTAGGAGTCTTACATTATGCAGGAAATAGGAAGAAATCGGATTTAATACAAATCAGAGGAGGGTAACGCCAGTTCCAGGAAAGCAGGTTTCCAGGACACTGGAATTTAAAGGTTCCAGTGTCCTTGAAACCTACTTTTGTCAATTAACTTTTGTGATGAAAATGCTTTTAAAAATCGACAAGTTGAAGACTGAGACACTTGAGCAAAATTTGGGAATCTTCACTGAGGGAACGTTTCGCCGGCCAGTGGCTTCTTCAGTCCAATACAGAGAATAATAAAGTGGAAGATGAGGAGGAGTTTGAAGTAATGAGTCCCTCAGCCTGGAGTCGATGTGCTGAGTCCAGTTTTACCAAGATTGATGGACTAAACACATCACTTCCAGACTAAGGGACTGATTACCTTAAACTCCTCCTAATCTTCCACTGTTATTCTCTGTATTGGACTGAAGAAGCCAATAAAGATTCCCAAATGTTGCACAAGTGTCTTATTCTCCATCATTTTTTTTTTTTAGTATCTTCTATGTATTCCTTTATAAGTAACACCTTTTAGTATATTCCATGTATCCCTTTAAGTGCATCCTTCTTTGGTATCTTCTATATATTCCTTTAGGTGTATCCTTCTCTTATACGTCTGGCATATTTGTATATTTATTATCTTTTGTGTATTTCTCTTTCGTTGTGTTTGTATGATAATTCTTGTATACGACTGACACGAGTGTTAGGAAGACGTGGCTTATTGTTGGCAAGTGTAAAGAGAGAGACGCTGCGGCATCAGGCTTCTACTGGGACAACGTTTCGCTCTGCATAGAGCTTGATTATATATATATATATATATATATATATATATATATATATATATATATATATATATATATATATATATATATATATATATATATATATATATATATATATATATATATATATATATAATATATAAAAATTCGCTGTATTACGTATCATTATTTAATTTGTTCTTCCATTTTATGACTACTTTTTATAATAATAATAATAATAATTTATCATTATTATTATTATTATTATTACAATAATGACAAGGCGCTAAACTCGCAGGGGTTCTACAGGGCACTGGGAACCGAGAGAAAATTTTGAAAGGGCGAAGGAAAGTACCTCCATTGCCTTGGATAATAACCCTATCACCAACAATGAAAATTTAACGTTGTTTTTAGGGTAAAAAGCGACGTGGTTACCTGAAAACAATTCGGGGGTCACCGCCCTCTGGTTGATGGCCTGATCAACAAGGCTGTTGGCGATAGCAGCAAGCTGTCCAACATATACACTACAGTCTGGTTGATCAGGAACTGATTTGAAGAACTTATTTAGTTCTCTCTCTTGAAAACAGCTAAATGTTCTACTAGTAATTCTACTGTTAATCTTTGACAGAGAAGACCTGGGGCTCTGGGTAGAGACGATCTGGGGCTCTGGGTAGAGACGACCTGGGGCTCTGGGTAGAGATGACCTGGGGCTCTGGATATAGATTAATAGAGTTGAGTGATAGTGTTAAACAACGAGAAGATTTAGATAAACTGTAGGAGTGGTCAGTCAGATGGGTACTGGGCATGCGCGCGCGCGCGGGGACACACACACACACACACACACACACATACACACACACAACACACATACACACACACACATACACACACACACACACAAAGCTCATGAAGCAGGGAGCGTGACCCAGTAGCGGCCAGTGAAGAGGCGACCCCTGCAACCACAACTAGGTGAGTACATCTAGGTGAATACACACACACACACACACGCACACACATAGGCCTGACGACACTGGAGGACAGGAGGGTTAGGGGAGACATGATAACGACATACAAAATTCTGCGAGGAATAGATAAAGTGGATAAAGACAGGATGTTCCAGAGATGGGACACAGAAACAAGGGGACACAATTGGAAGTTGAAGACTCAGATGAGTCAAAGGGATGTTAGGAAGTATTTCTTCAGTCACAGAGTTGTCAAGAAGTGGAATAGCCTAGAAAGTGAGGTAGTGGAGGCAGGAACCTAGTAGCGATCAGTGAAGAGGCGGGGCCAGGAGCTGAGTCTCGACCTCTGCAACCACAAATAGGTGAGTACACACACAAGATTACTGCCCCCTCAATATTTCATGTATTTTTTTCCTAGCACTAAAAGCCGGATTTTTTTAGAGGGGGGGATGTTATTTTCTCACTCACACTCTTGAAAAATGACCGATTATCCCTATCTGTGTCTCTCTCTCTCTCTCTCTCTCTCTCTCTCTCTCTCTCTCTCTCTCTCTCTCTCCTCTCTTCTCTCCTCTCTCTCTCTCATCTCTCTCTTCCATCTCTCTCTCTCATCTCTTCTCTCTCTCTCTCTCTCTTCTCTCTCTCTCTTCTCTTCTCTCTCTCTCTCTCTCTCTCTCCTCTCTCTCTCTCCTCTCTCTCTCTCATCTCTCTCTCCTCTCTCTCTTCTCTCTTCTCTTCTCTCTCTCTCTCTCTCTCTTCTCTCTCTCTCTCTCTCTCTCTCTCTTCTCTCTCTCTCTCTCTCTCTCTCTCTCTCTCTCTCTCTCTCATCTCTCTCTCTCCATCTCTCTCTCCATCTCTCTCTCTTCTCTCTCTGTCTCTCTCTCTCTCTCTCTCTCTCTCTCTCTCTCTCTCTCTCTCTCTCTCTCTCTCTCTCTCTCTCTCTCTCTCTCTCTCTTTCTCTCTCTCTTTTATGAAAACTTTGAGAACATAAGAACAGTGGAGCACTGCAGGAGGCATACTGCCACATGACTCACGAAATAATCCTATTACAAACAAATTACAGAACGGCTGGGGTTCGATCCTATGGCAAGCGAGTCCTAAGACTCCCATGTTAAGCAAGTTCAACTCACACTCACTCATTTACCTGTCCAGCCTATTCTGGAAACTAACCAAAGTTCTCGCTTGATGACGGTACCTTTGATGACGGTACCTTTGAGTTTATTCCATTAAGTCAAACCAGCGGTTTTATGTATAATTTCTAAATCTAAATTTCATGGATAGATATTTTCAACACGTTATTTATATTCCCTTCATTTATTTCGGTTTTCCCTAAAATTTGCGCCTGTCCAAGAGTGTGAATTTAATGGCCTGTAGGTATGTTCGTAGGAGAGATTTCTGATACATGGGATCAACCTCATCTTTCTCTGGACGTTTTCCAATGTGGTTATATCCTTCTTATAATATGGAGACCAAAACTGAACATCATAATAAAAATGAGCCTTACCAAGTATATATAAAGTTTAATTATAACCCGAGGATTTCTATTGTTTGTTCTTTGAATGAAGGCAAGTATATTAATATATTTATTATTGTGTTGTGGTCTTAGCTTTGATTTATCACTAATATGAACCGCTAAGTCTTCTTTGCATTTAGTTTGATTATTTAGTGAATTCAGTAAGTGCGATGGGTATTTTCTCTTCCCAGGATTATAACTTTATATCTGTCCACATTAAAGTACATCTTCCACTTGTCTGATCACAACATCAACCACTCCTGTAGCTCTCTAATGCCTTCATCAGAAATAATTATTTTAGTGTCAATGGCAAATTTATTTATATTGTTATTTACTCTCTCATCTATATCGTTTGTGTAAATTTTGAACATCAAGGGGTCAAGTGCTGACCCCTTTGGAACTCCTCTTGTATCGGATCCCAATTCTGATTTCTCCCCATTTATGCAATCTCTCCGTTGACATTTAGTCTACGATGGTTCGATCGAGGGGATAATTTCCCTCCCTTTACCTTGCACCATCGCCTTCGTCAACAATCACATGTAACATGTAACACTGAATACTCTTTTTATGGTCGTCCGCATCAAATACTTTAATGAAAAGCGTTAATAGATTCGTTAGAAAAAACCGGCCCTCTGTAAAACCATGCAGAGATTCATGGGTCAAATTATATTTTTCAACATTCTGAAACTTCAAACTGCTACTACAATTATTCAATAATATAATTATCTGACTTTGTATAGATATCTCTTTCATACGCTGGTCGGTTTTAGAAACTGTAACATACTGAAGGATCTTGTAGTTGCTGATGATGCCGTATGACTGGGTTTCAGTCATTTATTTTCAGGTCTTTGTGAAATCATGAAGCTCATTATGAATATTAAGAATATAATGAAGAATATAAAGATTTTTGTCATTATTATTTCAACAGAAGCCATGTTGTGAGATTTTAATTAATTCATTACTATATAATTGATAAGATTTTTATATATCGAAATTATTGCGGTTATGATATATATATATATATATATATATATATATATATATATATATATATATATATATATATATATATATATATATATATCGTGCCGAATAGGTAAAACTTGCAATTTTGGCTTAAATAGCAACGCTCTTCTTGCCGAATAAGGCAAGCGAAAATTTGTGTATTCACTAATTTCGCAAAAATCATTCTGAAATTAACGAGAAAATATATTTCATTGTGTTTGTTTATTACTAAATTATTGTAAACTTATCTAAAATATATTTAGTTGGATTAGATGTCGCGTGTATATAAGACGCGTGAGATGTCCTAGCATATTTACTGAAGAAACACTTTTCTTCAGAGATCCTTATCAATCCAGGATCAGATTAATAAATCTCTCCGGTGTTAAACGTCTCAAAAAATATCCCAGTGTCGTACAGGTGTCTTCTTTCATATCAAGTACTTCCAGAGGTCTGCGGTTTTCATACCGTATGCATTTTTGCCCAGGATATGACTTCCAGCAGGACTGAAGTCTGTGATCCATTTACATATGTTTTTTCTTTTTCCTGGATGCGTTCCACAACACTCAGGGTAACACAGAGTGACCTGTTTTTACCGCAACATGAGCAGAGCTGAGGTGTCAAGCAAACTTGCGCAAAGATTTTACCGGCTCGAGGTACGAACTAGGGATCATTTGGTTGCAAAATAAAGACACAAAGGTAGAAAGGTCACTTTATTAAGGGAACGTCTAACTTAAGAGAGCAAACTTATTTAAGGTTTCGTGTTTTTCACCTTGTCGGCACTTTATGCCTTTTACCCTCGGTGGCATAATCCCTATTATTATTATTATTATTATTATTATTATTATTATTATTATTATTATTATTATTATTATTATTATTATTGTGATCATAGCAAAAAGCTAAATCCGTAGGGGTTGAACAGGGCATGGGGAGCTAAATGAAAATATTGAACCGACGAGTCTACCGACTACTGAATTTAACTAATCGGAAAATTATTTGGTAGGTAGAGCTTTATTTTTGTTTTAAAGGTTGTTGAAAGACGTGTCAGCTTCCACACAGTCTGGCGAAACTTATAGTTAAGGGGTGGTAATACTTGGTATTAGATGACGTGTCTCTTTGAATAGAGCTTTATCAAGTAGCACTACAGTAGCTGGGATGAACAAGTAGAACTACAGTAGCTGAGATGACCAAGTAGCACTACAGTAGCTGAGATGATCAAGTAACACTACATTAGCTGAGAGGATCAAGTAGCACTACAGTAGCTGAGATGACCAAGTAGCACTACAGTAGCTGAGAGGATCAAGTAACACTACATTAGCTGAGAGGATCAAGTAGCACTACAGTAGCTGAGATGACCAAGTAGCACTACGGTAGCTGAGATGACCAAGTAGCACTACGGTAGCTGAGATGACCAAGTAGCACTACAGTAGCTGAGAGGATCAAGTAGCATTACAGTAGCTGAGATGACCAAGTAGCACTACAGTCGCTGAGATGACCAAGTAGCACTACAGTAGCTGAGATGACCAAGTAGCACTACAGTAGCTGAGAGGATCAAGTAGCACTACAGTAGCTGAGTTGACCAAGTAGCACTACAGTAGCTGAGATGACCAAGTAGCACTACAGTAGCTGAGAGGATCAAGTAGCACTACAGTAGCTGAGATGACCAAGTAGCACTACAGTAGCTGAGATGACCAAGTAGCACTACAGTAGCTGAGTTGACCAAGTAGCACTACAGTAGCTGAGATGACCAAGTAGCACTACAGTAATAAAGAGGACCAAGTATCACTACAGTAATAAGGAGGACCAAGTAGCACTACAGTAATAAAGAAAACCAAGTAGCACTACAGTAACATTGCAGCACTGTAGTAACAGTAACAGTGTAGCACTGTAGTAACAGTAACAATGTAGCACTGTAGTAACAGTAACATTGTAGCACTGTAGTAACACTACAGTAACATTGTAGCAGTAGTAACACTACAGTGGCTGTACTGTACCTATTAAACTTAAGTTTCAGTGAGTTGACTCCCCTTCCCCCCAAAAAAATATATACGTATATACTTGGTTCATCTGTTTCTTTCTCTTTCTGTCTATCTGTCTGTCTGTCTATCTCTCTCTTCTCTCTCTCTCTCTCTCTCTCTCTCTCTCTCTCTCTCTCTCTCTCTCTCTCTCTCTAATATTTAAACCAGTAATAAGCTTTAACCATCAGATTAATTGTATATGTATATTAAAATTATTTTTTTATATGGAACATCGCCAAAAAAAATGCGAGTTTTCAATGAAAGATTATAATCACTTTTGTATTAAGGGATAAACAGGTTTGTTTCAGCACCAATAATAATGAGACTCATAATGGTGTTAATGTTATTAACAATGGCGCCGATAAGGGTCATAAAAGTGTTGATAATGGTGGTGGTGGTGGTTGGGGTGGTGGTGGTGAGAGTGGTGGTGGTGGTGGTTGTAGTGGTGATGGTGGTTGTAGTGGTGATGGTGGTGGTGGTTGGGGTGGTGGTGGTGGTTGTTGTGGTGATGGTGGTGGTGGTGGTGGTGGTGGTTGTAGTGGTGATGGTGGTGGTGGTGGTGGTGGTAGTGGTGGTAGTGGTGGTGATAGTATTGGTGGTGGTTTTGGTGGTGGTGATGGATACTGAAGCCCATTCACCCCCACCTCTCATTGTCTTCCCCTCTTTATCCTTCCTCAATTTATCACTGTCTTTACCGAGGAGCTTCCTTCAGTTCCTTCTACGTCAACAAACCATGTCAACAACTCCAAAAAAAATACTATCTTAAAATTTGCTCATTAGTTACTCCCTGCAATTCTCTGCAATTACAGTGTATTAAATATCCTCAGCTCTGCAATAGGACCCTTCTGCGAATCTTAGAAATGCGTTACCACCACTCTGCTCTTGCATTCCTATTTTTTTTATGTATTAACGCATTAACAGTGTCTTTCCATATATACCTCTATATTCCTGCAATTATTTCCCCTCATGTATTCTGTGACTCGCGTCAACCCTCATAGACTCACCTAATAATACATCCACTGCACAATATCTAAATACGTTTATCTCCTCTCTTCTGTATCTAAGGGCTGCACTGTGCTATTAACAAACAAATACTGTAAAATCCCTTGATTTATTTAATATTTTGCATCTTTTCAGACCGCGCCTCTCCCTATCACACATTTTCTCCCGTTCATAACACTCTATCTGTTGAAGAATTAGACACATATGCAATATCTGGGTATCTTTATTTGTAGACGTTTCGCCCTCCAGTGGCTTTATCAATACAAAGATATAATATGAAGAATGTAGGTCTATACACAAAAGATGAGTTAATTAGTCCCTCAGCCTTGGAGTTGAAGATCATCGTAGTCTTGAAGAATCTGATTCTTCAAGATTACTGTGATCTTCACCAACACCAAGGCTGAGGGACTAATTAACTCATCTTTTCACATTATGTCCTTGTATTGTATTGATATTGCACATGTGTCTAATTCTTTATCTTGTTGGTATTATATACCATTCATGTACAACTCTCTCTGTTATGCTCAACAGACTTATTTCTCCATAATTCTTAAGTTATCTCTCTTGTTCCCCTTCCTCTCAGACTAAGCTCTCATGATCTTTGCTAATCCCTGGATACATTTCCTTCCAGTCACATACTGAACAAACTTACCCATCAATTCAACACTATTTCTATTTATTATTAGCATTTCTGTCTTAATCTTATCTATCTCTGATGCTTCTCCTACTTTGTATCCTTCTTGTTAAGAACATAAGAAAGGAGGAACACTGCAGCAGGCCTGATGGCCCATACTAGGCAAGTCCTTCACATTCCATCCCACTAACAGAATATTTGTTCAACCCAATCTTCAATGCTACCTAAGAAATAAGCTTTGATAATTCTATTACTCATGTGCAATTCCCACTCAAATCCAACCCCTCTCACTCATGAATTTATCCAACATAAATTTGAAACTACCCAAGGTCCTAGCTTCAATAACCCTACTAGGCAGACTGTTCCACTCATCAACTACCCTATTTCCAAACCAATATTTTCCTATATCCTTTCTAAATCTAAACTTATCTAATTTGAATCCATTATTGCGGGTTCTCTCTTGGAGAGATATCCTCAAGACCTTATTTATATCCCCTTTGTTAATGCCCATTTTCCATTGTTAGTTCACTAACTTTACTTCTAAGCGCTCTCGGCTCTTCGTTCATTCTCAATGATAATTATCATTCCTCTTTTTTAACAAGCACGATAATTGCGTCAGTGTTTTATCTGCTTTCATTAATTTCTCAAAATACTCAATCCATGAAGCACTTTTCCTTCCTTTCCCAGTATTTCTCCATCTTCATTATTAACTGAAAATTCAATTATCTCAACGGATTTTCTTTCCTTGTTTAACCTCTGTCCCAATGTTAGTTCATATTTCCAATAAAACCTGACAGACAATGGCTCATTCTTTCATTCATTTGCTCTTCCTTTGCACGATCACTCTTTTACTCTCTCTTTTCAGGTAGGCAACGTTGCTGTTTTCAGGTAGGCAACGTTGCTGTTTTCAGGTAGGCAACGTTGCTGTTTTCAGGTAGGCAACGTTGCTGTTTTCAGGTAGGCAACGTTCCTGTTTTTAGGTAGGCAACGTTCCTGTTTTCAGGTAGGCAACGTTGCTGTTTTCAGGTAGGCAACGTTGCTGTTTTCAGGTAGGCAACGTTGCTGTTTTCAGGTAGGCAACGTTGCTGTTTTCAGGTAGGCAACGTTGCTGTTTTCAGGTAGGCAACGTTCCTGTTTTCAGGTAGGCAACGTTCCTGTTTTTTAGGTAGGCAACGTTCCTGTTTTCAGGTAGGCAACGTTCCTGTTTTCAGGTAGGCAACGTTCCTGTTTTCAGGTAGGCAACGTTCCTGTTTTCAGGTAGGCAACGTTCCTGTTTTCAGGTAGGCAACGTTCCTGTTTTCAGGTAGGCAACGTTCCTGTTTTCAGGTAGGCAACGTTCCTGTTTTTTACGTAGGCAACGTTCCTGTTTTCAGGTAGGCAACGTTCCTGTTTTCAGGTAGGCAACGTTCCTGTTTTCAGGTAGGCAACGTTCCTGTTTTCAGGTAGGCAACGTTCCTGTTTTCAGGTAGGCAACGTTCCTAAATTTTCAATTAATATAAACAGTGTTCCTAACGTAACTGTTTCTTCTTTAAGACCACATTAATCTCCCCATGTACCAGTCATTTATCCTCCCCCACTCACCCAGTTCCCTCCACCGCCACAAACTTAGTAGACTCGCCCCTGAGTCTTCTTTTTTTCATTTTATGTCTTCATTTCTGCCTTCAAGAGGGAGCTGGACAGATACCCAAAGTCAGTATCCCATCAGCCGGGCTGTGGTTCGTACGTTGGTCTAAGTGCGCAGTAACAGCCTGGTTGATCAGGCCCTGATCTATTGGTCAAGGATCAAGGACTGGGCAGCGGGGGCGATGACCCCTGGAACACCCTCCAGGTAGATACGTAGAATTAGCTAATCTTCCTTCCGACAATTGTTCACAACTCGCTTTGAATACCCTTTTTTATTTTCATCAATAACTGTTGCACTACTTTTATCCAGTAGCACCGTTGTACTCTACGTTCCTTGTACTCTACGTTCCTTCTACTCTACGTTCCTTGTACTCTACGTTCCTTGTACTCTACGTTCCTTGTACTCTACGTTCCTTGTACTCTACGTTCCTTGTACACTACGTTCCTTGTACTCTACGTTCCTTGTACTCTACGTTCCTTGTACTCTACGTTCCTTGTACTCTACGTTCCTTGTACTCTACGTTCCTTGTACTTCTTACGTTCCTTGTACTCTACGTTCCTTGTACTCTACGTTCCTTGTACTCTACGTTCCTTGTACTCTACGTTCCTTGTACTCTACGTTCCTTGTATCTACGTTCCTTGTACTCTCCGTTCACTTTGTACTCTACGTTCCTTGTATGTCGTACTCTACGTTCCTTGTACTCTACGTTCCTTGTACTCTACGTTCCTTGTACTACTTACGTTCCTTGTACTCTACGTTCCTTGTACTCTACGTTCCTTGTACTCTACGTTCCTTGTACTCTACGTTCCTTGTACTCTACGTTCCTTGTACTCTACGTTCCTTGTACTCTACGTTCCTTGTACTCTACGTTCCTTGTACTCTACGTTCCTTGTACTCTACGTTCCTTGTACTCTACGTTCCTTGTATCTGTTCCTTGTACTCTACGTTCCTTGTACTCACGTTCTTGTACTCTACGTTCCTTGTACTCTACGTTCCTTGTACCTACGTTCCTTGTACTACGTTCCTTGTACTCTACGTTCCTTGTACTCTACGTTCCTTGTACTCTACGTTCCTTGTACTCTACGTTCCTTGTACACTACGTTCCTTGTACTCTACGTTCCTTGTACACTACGTTCCTTGTACTCTACGTTCCTTGTACACTACGTTCCTTGTACTCTACGTTCCTTGTACTCTACGTTCCTTGTACTCTACGTTCCTTGTACTCTACGTTCCTTGTACTCTACGTTCCTTGTACTCTACGTTCCTTGTACTCTACGTTCCTTGTACTCTACGTTCCTTGTACTCTACGTTCCTTGTACACTACGTTCCTTGTACTCTACGTTCCTTGTACACTACGTTCCTACGTTCCTACCACTAAGCAGTGAACAGACATAACAGTTATTCCTTCATAAGCTGTACATACTGTACGTAGGTTTACTGAGCCTTGTACACACTAGTACATCGTCCAGCAACCTGTTCTCTATCCACGTTACATCATACCATCCATGTTACATCACACCATCCACGTTACATCATACCATCCATGTTACATCACACCATCCACGTTACATCATACCATCCATGTTACATCATACCATCCATGTTACATCATACCATCCATGTTACATCACACCATCCATGTTACATCATACCATCCATGTTACATCATACCATCCATGTTACATCATACCATCCATGTTACATCATACCATCCGCGTTACATCATACCATCCATGTTACATCATACCATCCACGTTACATCATACCATCCACGTTACATCATACCATCCATGTTACATCACACCATCGCGTTCATCATACCATCACGTTACATCATACCATCCACGTTACATCATACATCCACGTTACATACTTTTTACCATCTGTTACATCATACCATCCATGTTACATCATACCATCCATGTTACATCATACCATCCATGTTACATCATACCATCCATGTTACATCATACTATCCATGTTGACATCCTACCATCCATGTTACATCATCACCATCCATGTTACTATAAGCATGCATCATACCATCCATGTTACATCATACCATCCATGTTACATCACACCATCCAGTTACATCATACCATCCACGTTACATTCCATCCAGTTACATCATACCATCCATGTTACATCATACCATCCATGTTACATCATACCATCCATGTTTCATCATACCATCCACTGTTACATCATACCATCCATGTTACATCAACCATCCATGTTACATCATACCATCCACGTTACATCACTACCATCCACGTTACATCATACCATCCATGTTACATCAACCATCCATGTTACATCAACCATCCATGTACATCATACCATCCATGTTACATCATACCATCCACGTTACATCATACCATCCATGTTACATCATACCATCCATGTTACATCATACCATCCATGTTACATCACCATCCATGTTACATCATACCATCCATGTTACATCATACCATCCATGTTACATCAACCATCCATGTTACATCATACCATCCATGTTACATCACACCATCCATGTTACATCATACCATCCATGTTACATCATACCATCCATGTTACATCACACCATCCATGTTACATCATACCATCCATGTTACATCATACCATCCGCGTTACATCATACCATCTACGTTACATCATACCATCCATGTTACATCACACCATCCATGTTACATCATACCATCCACGTTACATCATACCATCCATGTTACATCACACCATCCATGTTACATCATACCATCCATGTTACATCATACCATCCACGTTAGATCATACCATCCATGTTTCATCATACCATCCGCGTTACATCATACCATCCACGTTACATCATACCATCCACGTTACATCATACCATCCACGTTACATCATACCATCCATGTTTCATCATACCATCCATGTTACATCATACCATACATGTTACATCATACCATCCACGTTACATCATACCATCCATGTTACATCATACCATCCATGTTACATCATACCATCCAGTTACCACATCCGTTACATCATACCATCCCGTTTACATCCATACCATCCATGTTACATCATACCATCCACGTTAATCACACCATCCACGTTACATCACACCATCCACGTTACATCACACCATCCACGTTACATCACACCATCCACGTTACATCATCTATCCACGTTACATCATACCATCCATGTTAGATCATACCATCCATGTTTCATCATACCATCCATGTTACATCATACCATCCATGTTACATCATACCATCCACGTTACATCATACCATCCATGTTACATCATACCATCCATGTTACATCATACCATCCACGTTACATCATACCATCCACGTTACATCATACCATCCAGTTACATCATACCATCCATGTTACATCACACCATCCACGTTACATCATACCATCCAGTTACATCACACCATCACGTTACATCACACCATCCAGTTACATCATACCATCCAGTTACATCACACCATCCACGTTACATCATCCATCCACTTACATCATACCATCCGTTACATCATACCATCCGTTACATCATACCATCCATGTTACATCAACATCCAGTTACATCATACCATCCATGTTCATCATACATCCATGTTACATCATACCATCCATGTTATCCCTACATTTACATCTACCATCCACGTTACATCATACCATCCACGTTACATCATACCATCCACGTTACATCATACCATCCATGTTACATCATACCATCCATGTTTTACATCCATACACATCCACGTTACATCATACCATCCGTTACATCATACCATCCACGTTTTCATCATACCATCCAGTTACATCATACCATCCACGTTACATCATACCATCCATGTTACATCACACCATCCACGTTACATCCATCCAGTTACATCCACTCGTTACATCATACCATCCACGTTACATCATACCATCCATGTTACATCATACCATCCATGTTACATCATACCATCCATGTTACATCATACCATCCATGTTACATCATACCATCCATGTTACATCATAACATCCATGTTACATCATACCATACATGTTACATCATACCATCCATGTTACATCATACCATCCATGTTACATCATACCATCCATGTTACATCATACCATCCATGTTACATCATACCATCCACGTTACATCATACCATCCACGTTACATCATACCATCCACGTTACATCATACCATCCATGTTACATCATAACATCCATGTTACATCATACCATCAACGTTACATCATACCATCCACGTTACATCATACCATCCATGTTACATCATACTATCCATGTTACATCATACCATCCATGTTACATCATACCATCCATGTTACATCATACCATCCAATTTACATCATACCATCCACGTTACATCATACCATACACGTTACATCATACCATCCACGTTACATCATACCATCCATGTTACATCATACCATCCATGTTACATCATACCATCCATGTTACATCATACCATCCACGTTACATCATACCATCCGCGTTGCATCATACCATCCACGTTTCATCATACCATCCATGTTACATCACACCATCCACGTTACATCATACCATCCGCGTTGCATCATACCATCCGCGTTGCATCATACCATCCATGTTACATTATACCATGCACACTTATGTCATAATTCTGGAAATATGTATAACCTATTACCAAACTTCTTAATTTAAATCAAAGCTCCTCTACTTTACACCTAGCACTCCACACATTACTATCATGCCTTCCATAACAGTACCTTCTACTTCTTCTATAAAGTTCCTGTTTCTTACATCAGTGCTATATATATATATATATATATATATATATATATATATATATATATATATATATATATATATATATATATATATATATATATAGGTAACAGGTTGGTAGACAGCAACCGCCCAGGGAGGTACTACCGTCCTGCCAAGAGAGTGTAATACAGAAGCCTGTAATTGTTTTACATGATGGTAGGATTGCTGGTGTCTTTTTTTTCTGTCTCATAAACATGCAAGATTTCAGATATGACGTGCTACTTCTACTTACACTTAGGTCACACTACACTGATGTGTCCCTATTTGCAGATGATGTGAAGTTGATGAGAAGAATTCAATCGGACGAGGACCAGGCAGAACTACAAAGGGATCTGGACAGACTGCAAGCCTGGTCCAGCAATTGGCTCCTGGAGTTCAACCCCACCAAATGCAAAGTCATGAAGATTGGGGAAGGGCAAAGAAGACCGCAGACGGAGTACAGTCTAGTGGGCCAGAGACAACAAACCTCACTCAAGACAAAAAAAACTTGGGGTGAGTATAACACCAGGCACATCTCCTGAGGCGCAAATCAACCAAATAACTGCTGCAGCATACGGGCGCCTAGCAAACCTAAGAATAGCTTCCGACATCTTAATAACGAATCGTTCAGGACCCTGTACACTGGGTACGTTAGGCCCATACTGGAGTATGCAGCACCAGTTTGGAACCCACATCTAGCCAAGCACGTAAAGAAACTAGAGAAATTGTAAAGGTTTGCAACAAGACTAGTCCCTGAGCTAAGGAGTATGTCCTACGAGGAGAGGTTAAGGGAAATCGACATGACGACACTGGAGGACAGGAGAGATAGGGGGGACATGATAACAACAAATAAAATACTGAGAGGAATTGGCAAGGTGGACAGAGACAGAATGTTCCAGAGATGGGACACAACAACAAGGGGACACAGTTGGAAGCTGAAGACTCAGATGAGTCACAGGAATGTTAGGAAGTATTTCTTCAGTCACAGAGTGGTCAGGAAGTGGAATAGTTTGGGAAGCGATGTAGTGGAGGCAGGATCCATTCATAGCTTTAAGAAGAGGTATGATAAAGCTCATGGAGCAGGGAGAGTGACCCAGTAGCGGCCAGTGAAGAGGCGGGGCCAGGAGCTATGACTCGACCCCTGCAACCACAACTAGGTGAGTACATGCATGTACAAGCATATATATACACACCCTTCTGGATTTTCTTCTATTTTCTTAATAGTTGTTGTTCTTGTATATTTCCTCTTATCTCCATGGGGAAGTTGAACAGAATTCTTCCTCCGTAAGCCATGCGTGTCGTAAGAGGCAACTAAAATGCTTGAATCAAGGAGCTAGTAATCCATTCTGTATACATTACTAAAGTTAAAAAGAGAGACTTTCGGTTTTCTTTTTGGGCCACTCTGCCTCGGTGAGATACGGCCGGTTTGTTGAAAGAAGATATATATATATATATATATATATATATATATATATATATATATATATATATATATATATATATATATATATATATATATAATCAGCCCCAAGTGCAGAGGTCTGACGGAAGTCAAAAACGTCCTAATGGAGCCACTATGCTACCCTGGAAGGATGGTAAGCAGATTGCTTGGGACTACACCTGTTCCGCCACAACGGCAAACACCTACTTGCCATACTCCGTAGCTGAAGAGGGTGGAGCTGCCAGCCACAGAGAGATCCAGAAGACTCGCAAATACGAAGGTCTCTCTCCTTGCTATAACTTCATCTCAATAGGGTCAGAGACACTTGGACCATGGGGCAAGTGTACTCAAAGAGCTTGGTGAAAAACTCATCATAGAAACCAGGGACCACAGGGCGGCCAGCTTCCTCTTTCAGAGACTCGGTGTTGCGATACAGAGGGCAAATGTCTGCAGCATTCTGGGCAAGAGGCCACCGGCGGGGCGCTGGACGAAGTATTCGAGATATAGCTCTGAGTTGTTATCTATGTTGTTCTAATCCCTATGGTATCTTTGTCAATGTATTTTGTCTTTAAGGAATATATATATATATATATATATATATATATATATATATATATATATATATATATATATATATATATATATATATATATTCACAAACACTGATCTCTGGCCGACGGAGACTCGAACCTACGAACCTCATGACAAGGTACGCAGTGCTTTGCGACCGTACCACACTGGTCCAATACCTTGGCATCCAGCTTTCGCTAGATGTTATTCCAAGGCAGCCAGCTTTCAGGCAGGAGGCTTACAGCTTTCATCTCATCCCCTGCATGCATCGACACAACTAGAGATTTTTACAATGCTAGAATTGCAGAGAGGCGAAATATTCACAAACACTGATCTCTGGCCGACGGAGACTCGACCCTACGAACCTTGTGACAGGAACGCAGTGCTTTACGACCGTACCACACTGGACCAATACCTTGGCATCCAGCTCACGCTAGACGTTGATCCAAGGCCAGAGATCAGTGTTTGTGAATATTTCGCCTGCTCTCTGCGAATTCCTAGCATTGTAAAATCTCTAGTTGTGTCGATGCATGCAGGAGATGGATGAAAAGCTGTAAGCCACCTGCCTGAAAGCTGGGTCCTGGATCAAGTCTAGCGTGAGCTGATGCCAAGGTATGGTCCAGTGTGGACGGTCGGTAAAGCACTGCGTTCCTGTCGCAAGTTCGTAGGGTCGAGTCTCCGTCGGCCAGAGATCAGTGTTTTGAATATTTCGCCTGCTCTTGCGAATTCAGCATATATATATATATATATATATATATATATATATATATTGTGCATTAGGTAAACTTGTGATTTGCTTAATAAAGCTACCTTGCCATTAACAAGTGAAAATTTGTGTATGCAATAATTTCGCCAAAATCATTCTGAACATAACGAAAAAAATATATTTCATTGTGTTTGTTTATTATTAAATTAATGTTTACGTATCTAAAATATATTTAGTTGGGTTACGCTAAATTAAATTGTGCTTGTTGTAATAAGGTTAGGTAGGTTTTCAAAGTTTCTCTTGGTACAAAATTATAAATTCTTACATTAACATAAATGAAAAAAAAAAATCTTTAAACGTATAAGAGAAAATTTTAGAGAGGACTAAATTTTAGATGAGTTCTTGCTAATTGACCAGTTTTACCTAATCGGACGACATATATATATAAATATATATATATTTATATATATATGTCGTGCCGATTAGGTAAAACTGGTCAATTAGCAAGAACTCATCTAAAATTAAGTTCTTTCTAAAGTTGCTCTTGGTACAAAATTATAAATTCTTACATTAACATAAATGAAAAAAAAATATCTTTAAACGTATAAGAGAAAATTTTAGAGAGGACTAAATTTTAGATGAGTTCTTGCTAATTGACCAGTTTTACCTAATCGGCACGACATATATATATAAATATATATATGTCGTGCCGATTAGGTAAACCTGGTCAATTAGCAAGAACTCATGTAAAATTAAGTTCTTTCTAAAATTTTCTTATACGTTTAAAGATATATTTTTCATTTATATTTATGTAAGAATTTGTAATTTTGTACCAAGAGAAACTTTGAAAACCTCTCTAACCTTATTACAACAAGAGCAGTTTAATTTTGCCTAACCCAATTAAATATATTTTAGATACGTTAACATTAATTTAATAATAAACAAACACAATGAAATATATTTTTCGTTATGTTCAGAATGATTTTGGCGAAATTATTGCATACACAAATTTTCACTTGTCTTATATGGCAAGGTGAGCGTTGCTATTTAAGCCAAAATCGCAAGTTTTACCTAATCGGCACGATATATATATATATATATATATATATATATATATATATATATATATATATATATATATATATATATATATATATATATATATATATATATATATACAAGTGATTTTAAACCAAATTATATACTGCTGCCAGCTGGAGTTACTTAGCCAGCCTCCCGGGAAGCTAGCTTAATTCTGGGTGCCTTATTCCACTACGCCACCATAATACAAACGTTAAGTACCCAGCAAGTACACTGGACATGCCACTCTACGGTACATGTACCTGAAGTTGTACATGTACCGTAAGCTGTACCTAAAACTGTACTTGTACCTTCAACTGCACCTGAAGCTGTACTGTACATGAAGCCTAACCTGTACCTCAAGCTGAACCCGAAGCTATACCTAAAGCTGTACCTGAAGCTGTACCTAAATTTGTACTTCAAGGTGTACTTCAAGGTGTACCTGAAGCTGTACCTAAAGTTGTACTTCAAGGTGTACTTCAAGGTGTACCTGAAGTTGTACCTGTGATGGTACAACATTTCTGAAACACGGACTGACGCCTGACTGTTACGTTGATCAGTAAATGTAGAAAAATGACTGATGCTACTTTAATGGCTGTTCAGAACCTGTTTGTTTATTATCGACCGAGACATAACTGCCCCCCCCCAAAAAAAAACCATTTATTTCTAAACGTTAATTGCTCGTAGATGACTGCTGTGTTGTTGTTGTTATTGCGTTCGTTAGGAGAAACACCTGGCACTTGTGTTTATCATAGGATGAGCCATTCAGTGGTGCCGGCACTATGATGCCATCACTGTGTATTTGCACTCAGGTATACTGACCTCTTAGTGTATATACTGTGAGCTACATGCCTTTCGCAGAATGCACACACTGAGAGATACAGAACTCTTGGTGCTTTTATTCTGAGAGATATACACCAGTCTGGGTGTATGTGCACTGGGAGATACACACCTCTCAATGCCTATACACTGTGAGATATATCTTGGTGTATATCATCTCTCCTCGTATAGAGTGGAGCCAAGACGAGGCTACGTAACTGACACCATGTGTTCCCCGAGGCCGTGGCTGCTACTGGATCACTCGAGCTGTAAACTATATCGTAAAAGATTTTTGAAAGCGAGGTTGGGTTAGACATTAGCTACGGGAGGTGGGGACGGGAGCTGCAATCTTGTGACCTTGAGATCAACTAGAAATTATCATATTTATCAAACTCGTTGAACTAATTTTCTAGGATCCGAAAATTTGCAAAATGGTCACAGTTACAAAAATTTACTGACATTCCTAATGAATTGTTTTAATCATTAAGGAGAATTACTGTTCTTCTTTCCACGATCGAAGGTTTGCGATGGTTTGTACCTCAGAAAAGCCTTTCCTGATCACATTTCTTATGCCGTTGTTGTAGGATACCGCTAGAGACACTAGGGCAGAGCGTCTCAGAGTAGACATCCAGAGGGAAAAAGCCTACTTCATTGTAGATTCCTGTCCAGCCTCTGAAAAGCATATATATATATATATATATATATATATATATATATATATATATATATATATATATATATATATATATATATATATATATATATATATATATATATATATATATATAGGAAATATGAGGCAAAAGAAGCATATTTTAGATGTTAAGCCTGAGGTGACACCTCACTCAGAGGAGGTGACAATACGTCATACAAAAGTCCCGCAAAACCTAACCCACGCATACATTTGTTCAACATCAAGTTAAATTGTTTGCCTAGCAAAGAACATTGTATTTTTGTAAAATGTTTTTACCTTTAATATTATGGATAATATTCTGGACTATAAAACTGCTAAGTTTATACGCAAGTTTATGTTCCACTCTCTGGAGTTCATGTTCCACTCTCTGGAGTACATGTTCCACTCTCTGGAGTACATGTTCAACTCTCTGGAGTACGTTCCACTCTCTGGAGTAAATGTTCCACTCTCTGGAGTACATGTTCCACTCTCTGGAGTACATGTTCCACTCTCTGGAGTACATGTTCTACTCTCTGGAGTACATGTTCCACTCTCTGGAGTACATGTTCCACACTCTGGTGTACATGTTCCACTCTCTGGTGTACATGTTCCACTCTCTGGTGTACATGTTCCACTCTCTGGTGTACATGTTCCACTCTCTGGTGTACATGTTCCACTCTCTGGAGTACATGTTCCACTCTCTGGTGTACATGTTCCACTCTCTGGTGTACATGTTCCACCCCTGGTGTACATGTTCCACTCTCTGGTGTACATGTTCCACTCTCTGGAGTACATGTTCCACTCTCTGGTGTACATGTTCCACTCTCTGGTGTACATGTTCCACTCTCTGGTGTACAAGTCATACTCAAGGTAGTTAGGCTGATAGACAGGCAGGTAGGTAGGTAGGCTGATAGACAGGCAGGTAGGTAGGTAGGCTGATAGACAGGCAGGTAGGTAGGTAGGCTGATAGACAGGCAGGTAGGTAGGTAGGCTGATAGACAGGCAGGTAGGTAGGTAGGCTGATAGACAGGCAGGTAGGTAGGTAGGCTGATAGACAGGCAGGTAGGTAGGTAGGCTGATAGACAGGCAGGTAGGTAGGTAGGCTGATAGACAGGCAGGTAGGTAGGTAGGCTGATAGACAGGCAGGTTGGTAGGCGGGCAGTAAGGAAATCAGACAGGTAGACAAGCAGGGAGGCAGTAGGCAGACAGGCATATAGGTAGATAGGTAGGAAGGAGGTTAGTAGCAAGGAAGACAAGAATGCGGAAAGGAAGATAAGAAAAAAATGCCGAATAACGACAGTCGTGAATAATAATGCGTCTCCTTTTTCTAAACAACAAGTGAAACTGTATCTAGGAAGACGAATTTTCTCAGGATCAATTTTAGCCTCATTCGGCAAGACGTACAGGTGTATCCTGTGTCTTGTGCTGCCTCCTTCGTTAAACCTGCATTGTGTTCATCGGGTATTAAGCACGGGTGTATCCTGTGTCTTGAGCTGCCTCCCTCGTTAAACCAGGGTGATGTACATCGGGTAACAAGTATGGGTATATCCGGTGTTCTGGGCCGCCTCAGTCGTTAAACCAGCGTCGTGTACACGTGGCAACTAGCAAGAGTGTATTCCCTGTCGTGCCTTCCCTACCGTGTTAAAAATCTTAGACTGGACTATTCGACTAAAGTCGAAAAAGTATCCCTGAGGGGATTATTCAGCATCAGTAACTACAAACTTTTCCCTGAGGTAACAAATGGTGATCAACACCTAGTATATAAGAAAGGCTCATGCGCGGACATTTTTTTAAAAGAGAAGCTTCATCCACCTGGGCCTTTATCAATCCAATACAGAGAATATATACCACCTGGGCTTTTATCAATCCAATACACAGAATATATACCCTGTGATGTCTATTCTCTCTATGTGTGTCTCCTTAATGAATGTCTTAATACTGCAATACCGCCTATGTGTCTCTCTCACTTGGAAATTAGTTTTCATAAGTTTTACGAAATATGAAATAAAATTTGATGCATAGGGGAAAACACTTTTAAATGTACGTAGATTAACGCGCAATAACACCTCCAAGAATAATGTATTCCAACAAACATCCCAGCACCGAATTTCTAAGGACCAGATATCCCGGAACCGGTTGTAATGATAAGGTTATACAGATGTGCGTAGGGAAACTTAGGCACAATACCGTGACTGCAACAATACACAAATAACCCGCACATAGGAGGAGGAGAAGGTTATGACTACGTTTCGGTCCGACTTGGACCATTTAAAAGGGATTTGTAAAGGGTTCAAGTCGAATCGAAACGTCGTCATAAGCTTTCTCTCTTTCTCTTCTCTCTCTCTCTCTCTCTCTCTCTCTCTCTCTCTCTCTCTCTCTCTCTCTCTCTCTCTCTCTCTCCTGTGTGGGAGTTATTTGTATATCACGTGATAGCTGACTTTAATATGGGTAATAATACTCTGATTAAGACTTTGGGAACACTGCAGCTTTCGGATTCTTACGAGACTGTGTCGTGGGTGGTAATTAAGGTAGCTTCCAGGCATCTCTACCTCCGTTAGTCACTTTCACGTATGAATGATAGGAAAACATTCCACTTCATCAAGTGATCACGATCGTCCGTGTGTTGCACATAGCCGTTATTAATGTCACTCCAGCTTCAGACGTATATGTACTCACGGACTTTAATTTCAAATAATCTAGCAGTTTCCTTAACGTACATAAATACTCAAAATTTAGCCGAACATATGAACAATATTGTACATGGAAACTCGTTTATCTCAGAAGGTACAATCATTCTTTTTTATTTCAACAGCAACAGTAGCAATTCCATCCTCAGTGAATGACGGCAGGCAGTTCCCTTTTAATAAATTTACGTATTTGTGTTTATGAAGAGACGCCCCAGATACTAAACTTATTAGAAGACTATGTCAAGAAATTAATGTTTCGAGGAAAACACAGACTTGTATCCCTCTTTCTTAGGTAGAGTTTAATGCAAAACTTTTATCTTGTTTTTTAATTAAGATATTAAAAAAATTCTGCATAAACACTTACTTATCTGCACATACATCTCTCGTTCTCTCTCTCTCTCATATATATATATATATATATATATATATATATATATATATATATATATATATATATATATATATATATATATATATATACAGTGGTACCCGACTTACGATATTTTTCATTCCAGAATGCTGTTCAAGTGCCATTACCAAACGAATTTATCTCCTTAAGAAATAATGTAAAATAGACTAGTCTGTTTAGACCCCCAAAATTACACTTACAAAAGCATTTAAAAAAATAAACTTACATAAAAGGGTGTGTTTGGGGACCATCGTAAGTCGGGGTACCACTGTATATATATATATATACACATTGTGTGTGTGTGTGTGTGTGTGTGTGTGTGTTTAGACTTCGCAGGACATGCGAAATATTTACATTAATCTCAGGCCGGAGAAGACTCGAACCTACTAACCTTGGAACAAAGTAAGTAGTACTATGTATAACAAGCTAGACCAGCCAATGCTCTGGTGCCCAGCCAAGCTAATTTTTTGATGCAGAGTAACTGGCACCAGGCTGGTAATTAGATTTCACCTCTCCTGCATGTACTAACCAACGAAAGATATTAGAATGTGTTAAGACATCGCAGAACAAGAGAGATATGATCAAATATTTATCTCAGGCTGGAGAAAACTTGAAACTACGAGCTCTGGGACAAAGTAAACACCACTATACACACCACACTTGACAATGCCTAGCTTGGCTGGGCGTCGGAGCATTGTCTAGTCTGGCGTGGTGTGTATAGTACTATATACTTTGTCCCAAAGTTCGTAGGTTCTAGTTTCCTCCTATGAGTTGATACTACTTTGTTGTTCCAATTGCTAACATTTTTTGTATGCCTGCCTCAATATCTAAATAACATTAAAAAGTAGGTATGGTTCGATCGCTTTAGGGAGACCGAGCGAGGTTCTCTCTCTCTCTCTCTCTCTCTCTCTCTCTCTCTCTCTCTCTCTCTCTCTCTCTCTCTCTCTCTCTCTCTTTCTTCCAAAATATGTTATATTTCCCCCCAAAAAAAAGCTTTTTCCTTTTAAGACTGGAAAATAAAAACAATATCGAGTCTCGTTCAAAAGCGCCTTTTAAATTTTAGTTATTTTTTCCCCGTTTCCGGTTATCTGATACCTTGGCTTTCACCCTCGTTGAAAGCTGTGTGTGTACTCACCTAGTTGTACTCACCTAGTTTTGGTTGCAGGGGTCGATTCATAGCTCCTGGCCCCGCCTCTTCACTGGCCGCTACTCGGTCACTCTACCCGCTCCATGAGCTTTATCATACCTCTCCTTAAAGCTATGTATGGATCCTGCCTCCACTACATCACTTCCCAAACTATTCCACATCCTGACAACTCTGTGACTGAAGAAATATTTCCTAACATCCCTCTGGTTCATCTGAGTCTTCAACTTCCAACTGTGTCCCCTTGTTGCTGTGTCCCATCTCTGGAACATTCTGTCTCTGTCCACCTTGTCAATTCCTCTCAGTATTTTATGTCGTTATCATGTCCCCCCTATCTCTCCTGTCCTCCAGTGTCGTCAGGTCGATTTCCCTTAACCTCTCCTCGTAGGACATACCCCTTAGCTCCGGGACTAGTCGTGTTGCAAACCTTTGCACTTTCTCTAGTTCCTTCCAAACTGGCGCTGCATAATCTAGTATGGGCCTAACGTACACAGTGTACAGGGTCCTGAATGACTCCTTATTAAGATGTCGGAATGCTGTTCTTAGGTTTGCTAGGCGCCCGTATGCTGCAGCAGTTATTTGGTTGATGTGCGCCTCAGGAAATGTGCCTGGTGTTATACTCACCCCAAGATTCTTTTTCTTGAGTGAGGTTTGTAGGTTCTGGCCCCCTAAACTATACTCCGTCTGTGGTTTACTTTGCCCTTTCCCAATCTTCATGACTTTGCACTTGGTGGGGTTGAATTCCAGGAGCCAGTTGCTGGACCAGTCCTGCAGCCTGTCCAGATCCCTCTGTAGTTCTGCCTGGTCCTCTTCCGTTTGAATTCTTCTCATCAACTTCACATCATCTGCAAACAGGGACATTTCGGAGTCTATTCCTTCCGTCATGTCGTTCACAAATACCAGAAACAGCACCGGTCTTAGGACTGATTCCTGTGGCACCGCGCTCGTTACAGGCGCCCACTCTGACACCTCGCCACGTACCATGACTCTGTTGTCTTCCTGGCAGGTATTCCCTGATCCATTGTAGTGCCTTCCCTGTTATCCTTGCCTGGTCCTCCAACTTTTGCACTAATCTCTTGTGTGGAACTGTCAAACGCCTTCTTACAGTCCAAAAAAATGCAATCTACCCACCTTTCTCTCTCTTATCTTACTGCCGTCACCCTGTCATAGAACTCCAGTAGATTTGTTTGTGTGTGTGTGTGTTTGTGTGTGCGTGCGTGTTTGTGTGTGTGTATGTGTGTGTGTGCGTGTGTGCATGAATGTGTACTCACCTATTTGTACTCACCTATTTGTACTCATCTATTTGTGGTTGCAGGGTCGATTCATAGCTCCTGGCCCCGCCTCTTCACTGATTGCTACTAGGTCCTCTCTCTCCCTGCTCCATGAGCTTTATCAAACCTCGTCTTAAAACTATGTATGGTTCCTGCCTCCACTACGTCGCTTTCTAGGCTATTCCACTTCCTGACAACTCT
This sequence comes from Cherax destructor, assembly GCA_009830355.1. NCBI lineage: Eukaryota > Metazoa > Arthropoda > Malacostraca > Decapoda > Parastacidae > Cherax > Cherax destructor. The sequence goes on along the minus strand of WNWK01009141.1, from coordinate 16,044 downwards.
ATGACTGAAGAAATACTTCCTAACATCCCTTTGACTCATAGGAGTCTTCAACTTCCAATTGTGACCCCTTGTTTCTGTGTCCCTCTCTGGAATATCTTGTCTCTGTCCACCTTATCTATTCCTCGCAGTATTTTATATGTCGTTATCATGTCTCCCTAACCCTCCTGTCCTCAAGTGTCATCAGGCCGATTTCCCTTAACCTTTCTTCGTAGGACAATCCCCTTAGCTCTGGGACTAGTCTTGTTGCAAACCTTTGCACTTTCTCTAATTTCTTGACGTGCTTGATCAGGTGTGGGTTACAAACTGGTGCTGCATACTCCAGTATGGGCCTGACGTATATGGTATACAGAGTCTTGAATGATTCCTTAGTGAGGTATTGGAACGCTATTCTTAGGTTTGCCAGCCGCCCGTATGTTGCAGCAGTTATCTGATTGATGTGTGCCTCAGGAGATGTGCTCGGTATTATACTCACCCCAAGATCTTTTTCCTTGAGTGAGGTTTGCAGTCTTTGGCCACCTAGACTATACTCTGTCTGCGGTCTTCTTTGCCCTTCCCCAATCTTCATGACTTTACATTTGGCAGGGTGAGTATGTATGTGTGTGTGTGTGTGTGTGTGCGTGTGTGCGTGCGTGTGTATGTGTGTGCGTGTGTGTGTGTGTGTGTGTGTGTGTGTGTGTGTGTGTGTGTGTGTGTATGTATAGCCACTTCTGGACTCACTCCCTCTTATTCTCGTCAGCCTTATCGTACCTATACTTAAAACTATGTATGGTATCTGCCTCCACCATTTCTTTGTGAAGGTCATTCCTGACCACCATAAAGTCGAACAAATACTTCCTGACATCTTCATGGCTCATTTGTTTCATTAACTGTACCCTTGTGCACCCGTTTCTCGCCTCTCAATCTATTTCTGTCCTCCCATCAAGCTTTATCTTGCCTTCCCCGGTACTTCTGTCTTTTCTTGTCATTAAGTTTTATTTTTTCAATCTCTCCTCATAGTTTATTTCGCAATAATAATAATAATAATAATAATAATAATAATAATAATAATAATAATAATAATAATAATAATAATAATAATAATAAGCATTCATGAAAATGGACAGGATTCAAACCGCTGGCAGACAAGTCCTAAAACTAGCAGCTCAATGACCTTAATAACTAGATGACACATGCTAGGCATATTTCTCAACACTAGACGACTAGAGCTTAACACAGGTCCCACAGTGACCACTAGTGTGAGTTTTATGGAGGTAAGTCACGCCCTCGTGTCAGCGATAACATCTATTTCAAGTTCTACCGAAGGTGTTTACAGTAACTCGCCGTGTATAAGAATCCTCCATTAAAACCTAAATTGGTGGTCCAGGTGTTACCAGTGCTAACCTCTTTACTGTGTACAAATATACACACCTGTTTGAGAGTTATTATGCCTGAGTGTCTAGTGTTCAGAGTACTGGCCTGCTCAATTATTATTATTATTATTATTATTTTTTTATTTTATTTATTAACACATCGACCGATTCCCACCAAGGCAGGGTGGCCCGAAAAGAAAAACTTTCATCATCATTCACTCCATCACTGTCTTGCCAGAGGGTGCTTTACACTACAGTTATAAAACTGCAACATTAACACCACTACTTCAGAGTGCAGACACTATACTTCCCATCCCCAGGACTCCAGTCCGGCATGCCGGTTTCCCTGAATCCCTTCATAAATGTTACTTTGCTCACACTCCAACAGCACGTCAAGTATTAAAAACCATTTGTCTCCTTTCACTCCTATCAAATACGCTCATGCATGCTTGCTGGAAATCCAAGCCCCTCGCACACAAAACCCCTTTTACCCCCTCCCTCCAACCTTTCCTAGGCCGACCCCTACCCCGCCTTCCCTCCACTACAGATTTATACACTCTCGATGTCATTCTGTTTCGTTCCATTCTCTCTACATGTCCGAACCACCTCATCAACCCCTCCTCAGCCCTCTGGATAATAGTTTTGGTAATCCCACACCTGCTCCTAATTTCCAAACTCCGAATTCTCTGCATTATATTCACACCACACATTGACCTCAGACATGACATCTCCACTGCCTCCAGCCTTCTCCTCGTTGCAACATTCATCATCCATGCTTCACACCCATATAAGAGTGTTGGTATAACTATACTAACATTATTATTATTATTATTATTATTATTATTATTATTATTATTACTGTATTATAATTATTATTATTACTGTATTATAATTATTATTAGTAGTAGTAGTAATAGTAGTAGTAGTATTACTGTAATATATTATTATTATTATTATTATTAGTAGTAGTAGTAGTAGTAGTAGTAGTAGTAGTATTACTGTAATATTATTATTATTAGTAGTAGTGGTACTAGTAGTATTACTGTATTATTAATATTATTATTATTATTATTATTATTATTATTATTATTATTATTATTATTAGCAGTAGAAGTAGTAGTAGTAATAGTAGTTTTACTGTATTATTATTATTATTAGTAGTAGTAGTATTAGTATTACTGTATTATTATTATTATTTTCATTATTATTATTATTATTATTATTACTATTATCATTATTATTATTATTATTATTATTATTATTATTATTATTATTATTATAGTAGTAGTAGTAGTAGTAGTAGTAGTAGTAGTAGTAGTATTACTGTATTATTATTATTATTATTTATTTTTATTACTGTATTATTTTTATTTTTTATTATTATTATTATTATTATTATTATTATTATTATTATTTTATTATTATTACTGCTGTATTATTATTATTATTATTATTATTATTATTATTACTGTATTATTATTATTATTATTATTATTATTATTATTATTACTGCATTATTATTAATATATTCATAAAGTTCAATAAACACAAAGGTCTAGCAGGCGCCTTCATTACAACAATTATTCGTGTATTCATTACTTTCATCACTTCCTTGTGTAATTTAGATTTAAATTATTAGCGATTCTTGTTACTAAATAATTTTACCCATTAGCTATCTTCAAAAATGACCGAGTCATGCAAATCCTTGTATTACTTTGACACATTTTTTCATTTAGCTAATGACTGACAAGAGATATGTCAAGAAGCGATTATAAAAACACAAAACTTCATACTTAAAAGCTATTTTTCGTATCTTTCCATACTGAGACTTTTGCCTTTTTTGTTGATGTGACATACTGAGAGAGATTTAATGGCAGAAGTTCGATCCAACCCCTACGTACCAGCTAGACCGGACCTGGAATTCAACGTTAGTGTATCTGATGAGGGCGACAGAGATTATGAGAGACCTGTAAAGAACAAAAAGGCCCAATACCGTGTCTGGAACAATACACAAATAACCTCACCCGGGAGAGACTTATGCCGACATTTCGGTCCGAAATACAGGCTAGTTAGTGGGCCAAGTCGGACCGAAACAGGAATGAGAGCGTTCCGAGTGCAGTAAAATGCAAAGATAAGATGGAAGGTTAGTCAAAGGACGAGATATAAAGCTCCTAGCCCGAAAGGGCTGGGAGACTGAGGACTAATACCTAGAAGAGAGAACAGTGAGAACAAAGCCAGTGGTTCAATCAATGATGGAAGAGTGGAAAAATGTCAGAAAATGAATTAGAAAAAGAAACAGAGAACTAAGAAGACGAGTTAGAATCATGAGGGTTGAGAAGAAAGGCTGATCTGTGAAGACATGAACAAAGGATTTAAGAGGAGTTCTCAGTGGAATCAGGAACAACACAAGAGGTTCAAGGAGACAAGGTACACCAACGGGTACTAGACACCTTGATAATGGTTCAGAGATCCTACACGTTGAGGACTGAAACACTTATGCAACACTTGGGTATCTTTATTGTGAAAACGTTTCGCGCATATTCTGCACTTTGATCAACATTGATGGACTGAACACATCTACTCCAGGCTGAGGGACTGATTACCTCAAACTACTCCTCATCTTCCACCGTTCATCTCTGTACCGGACTGAGGAAGCCACTTGTTGTCGAAACGTTTCCACAATAAAGATACCCAAGTTGCACATGTGTCTCAGTCATCATCTAAGTGCCCTGAAAAAAATAAAAACAAGGTAATACAACTGTCAGTGTCACCGGGGATCCTGCAAGGCATCACAAGCACTGTACTGCAGAGGCATCACAAGCACTGTACTGCAAGAGGCATCACAAGCACTGTACTGCAAGAGGCATCACAAGCACTGTCTGCAGAGGCATCACAAGCACTGTCTGCAAGAGGCATCACAAGCACTGTACTGCAGAGGCATCACAAGCACTGACTGAGAGGCATCACAAGCACTGCTGCAGAGGCATCACAAGCACTGTACTGCAAGAGGCATCACAAGCACTGTACTGCAGAGGCATCCAAGCACTGTACTGCAAGAGGCATCACAAGCACTGTACTGCAAGAGGCATCACAAGCACTGTACTGCAAGAGGCATCACAAGCACTGTACTGCAAGAGGCATCACAAGCACTGTACTGCAAGAGGCATCACAAGCACTGTACTGCAAGAGGCATCACAAGCACTGTACTGCAAGCTAAAATCTAAATGAAGCCAATAGATAGGAGCATCTGCAAGAGATCTGGAAGGAGATAATCAGAAAGTATTAAACTACAGACCAGCATCACTGACACCCATAATATCTTAGGTAATGAAGTAGATAATCAGAAGATAAAGTAACAGAGCACTTGGACAGAAGTGGTTCAGTAAACACTACAATGCGGGTTTAGAGATATACGACATATGTTAAGTTAGTATTGACCTCATAAATTATGTCAAGAAGTCGGAGAAAGTGTAGAGATTTGCAACGAGACTAGTCCCAGAACTGAGGGAAATGAGATATGATGAGAAACTAAATGAAGTGAATCTGACGACACTAGAGGAAAGAAGAACGAGGAGAGACATGATCATTATATTCAAAATACTCAGAGATCCTAATAGAGTGGAAATTAACAGACTGAAAGGTGGGTACACGAAAGACTAGCTGGGCGTTCAAGACATAGATGAGTCATGAGAATGTCAGGAAAAATTTATTCAGCCTAAGGGTGGTCAAGAAATAAAATAACCCAGACGAGGGGGGGGGGCAAGTTCTACATATACTTTTAAGAACAGATATGAAGGGACTCACCAGGCTAGAAGTAAGTCATCCCAGCAAGTGGCAAGGTAAGAGGAAGGTCCAAGAGTTGAGACTCAACCCATGCAACCACAGTTATAGAGTGTAAGCTCACACACACACACACACGCGCGCGCGCACACACACACACACACACCTGCCACTCACTCCCTTAATTTGCATAAGACTTCATATCTAAGATCCATCAGCAAGGGGAAAGGGGATAATGGAGGATGGGCAAGTGAGAGGAAGGAGGCAGCAGTATGGGTTGATAGGAGAGAGGAAGGAGTAGAGAAAGAGGGTGAGAAGGAAGAGGAAGACAAGAAGATGATAAATAACAAGCTGGACTCTGCTGTTTCTATGTCCTCCTGATGCTTCTTTCATATACGTCTTTACACTCGTTTTATGCACCTTGCAACAGAAGCTGCCATGCATTTTACATTCATCTGGAGTGGGTTTTATATCGTTTTGCATTTATGGGTGTTTGTGGCTGGTTGTAAACGCGCTTGATATACTTTTATTTAATTTTGCATTGACTTTTATGCCAGTTGAGTGTCTCGTCTTCTTATGAGTTTAAGTGTTTTTCTTATATAAACTTCTTCATTTGTTTTCATTTAGTGTGGGTGCGTGTACGTGTGTTTGTCTCTCTCTCTGCTTGTAAATAAATATTTTATATTTTTGTGATTACCTATAGGTACTTACAGCAGTGGATCTAAGATCGTATTTTCCCATCTTCTTTGATTAAATTATCATATGCAATTTGTTTTTCAATTTCCAGCGGCTGTAACACGTACTGAAGGTGCTACACGTTCCCCCATCAGACACAAGAGAGCGAAGAGGACGGAAACACCAAGACTACACCTGGTCTTCACATTTCAGGCATTATGTATTGCAAAGACAGAATTTGAGTTCACACTGGAAGCGAATGATCATGTAGTCCTGTATTTTGACTTAAATACAGGATATGGAAAACTTTAGGAAATTAAAGCTGTATCAGGGTATACGACAAATTCTAACCATACAATATAGCGAAAAAGTAATGTGAAGGACCTGGGAGTGATAATGTCAGAGGATCTCGTTTTTAAACCCTTTACCGGGAACTGGCAGAAATATATCAGGAGAGGAACCTAGAAGGGAGAAAGAAAGGCAGAGTAGATAGTGGAAATTCCTGAATGTCGTCCAATGGCAACGGAACTGGAAAGAAAGATAGCATAAACTAGACAAAAGATGATAAAGTGTAGTGAAGTACCAGGAGTTAAAGAAGAAATTCATACTTAATTGAAAAAAGATGTGAAACTTGTAAAATAAGCCTATGGCTCAACCACATTTGTAGAGAGGCGAAGAGAAGATATACCTTTGTGTGCAAAAGTTATACAAATAAGAAGATAGAAATCAATGAAGTGGGCAACAGAGGAAAAAAACAAATATACATAAGAATGACAAAGAAGTAAAAGCGAAGCCAAAACCAAAATTTCTATATACAGCTAAATAAGACAGAAAATGGCAACAGAGGACCATAGGATAGTAAATACGCAGAACAAGGAGGAGAGCTGACAAATAACAACAGGGATGCAGAACAAGTCACATGGGGATGAAAATATTAAGCTTGAACTTTACATATCCATCCCCATCTGGCTTGTTCTGCAGTGTTAAGATCGCCTGTTTGCGATTGTATTGCACCAACAGTTACGTTGGTGAAGAAATAAACAAGGATCTCAAGGAGGTATTCACCAAGGAAACATGGGAGTTGCCTCAGAAGAGGCTAGACAACTCGAGGTGGTGTAACGGAGCTCCTAAACGAATTGCACTCGCCAAGTTAATCAGACATAAAAACGTATCTTCTCGGAGTCTGAAAGAAAATACAGAGACACTGAGTGAGCCTCAGGGGAAACTCTACAAGTCACTAGAAACAAGACTTTTGGAAAGCTGGAAAACGGCAAATGTAATTTAAGATAGGGAACACTGAACTACAGTTTCATAAACTTCAGGAGCATATTATCTATGGTAATGAGTCTAAAACATCGTGGTCAATCCTGTCTTGCAAATTTACCAGACCTCTATGAAAGGGAAACATAAATTAACCAGAAAAGAGAGAGATGGTTGCTCTGCATAATTCTTAACCGTAAGAATACATTTCTCATTCTTGCCCCTCACAAAAATCTGCTCCCCAGTGGAAAATAGAAAGCATGATTAACAGGCAATGGACGTCGCTGGATAATTTTCTTGCTCAGAATTTCCAGAAGATATTATCACATTGAATATTCCGCATGAGAAATATTTCCAATATCGCATATTTACTTTACGTAAATCATAAGACATGTTACCATCATAATCCATCATCACCCTTCCTGTCCGGTTTATATTATTATGTGTGTGTGTGTGTGTGTGTGTGTGTGTGTGTGTGTGTGTGTGTGTGTGTGTGTGTGTGTGTGTGTGTGTGTGTGTCTGTATGTGTACGAGTCAAGACTATGTGTATGCGTGTGCACACAGCATCTGTGTGCTTATCTACAAATAAGGGTTGTGTGTACCTGTGTGCCCCTCATGATTGTGTGTACCTGTGTACCCCTCATGGTTGTGTGTACCTGTGTACCCCTCATGGTTGTGTGTACCTGTGTGCCCCTCATGGTTGTGTGTACCTGTGTGCCCCTCATGGTTGTGTGTACCTGTGTGCCCCTCATGGTTGTGTGTGTACAACTAATGACTCTGAGTGTACAAATCATTCCTCCATGAGTGTGCTTGTGTAAACCTTATGATGTATGCGTTTGTAAAGTTCATGGCTGTGTGCGTATGTGTACTCACCTATTTGTGGATGCAAGGGTCGAGACTCAGCTCCTGACCCCGCATCTTCACTGACCGCTACTAGATCCTCTCTCTCTCCCTGCTCCATGAGCTTTACATACCTCGTCTTAAAGCTATGTATGGTTCCTGCCTCCACTACCTCATTTTCCAGACTATTCCACTTCCTGACAACTCTGTGACTGAAGAAATACTTCCTAACATCCCTTTGACTCATAGGAGTCTTCAACTTCCAATTGTGACCCCTAGTTTCTGTGTCCAATCTCTGGAACATCCTGTCTCTGTCCACCTTGTCTATTCCTCGCAGTGTTTTGTATGTCGTTATCATGTCTCCCCTAACCCTCCTGTCCTCCAGTGTCGTCAGTCCTATTTCCCTTAACATTTCTTCGTAGGACATTCCCCTTAGCTCTGGAACTAGCCTTGTTGCAAACCTTTGCACTTTCTCTAATTTCTTGACATGCTTGACCAGGTGTGGGTTCCAAATGGGTGCTGCATACTCCAGTATGGGCCTGACGTATACGGTGTACAGTGTCTTGAACGATTCCATACTGAGGTATCTGAACGCTATTCTCAGGTTTGCCAGTCGCCCATATGCTGCAGCAGTTATCTGGTTGATGTGTGCTTCCGGAGATGTGCTCGGTATTATACTCACCCCAAGATCTTTCTCCTTGAGTGAGGTTTGCAGTCTTTGGCCCCCTAACCTATACTCTGCGGTCTTCTTTGCCCTTCCCCGATCTTCATGACTTCGCATTTAGCGGGGTTAAATTCGAGTAGCCAGTTGCTGGACCACGTGTCCAGCCTGTCCAGGTCTCTTTGTAGTCCTGCCTGGTCCTCATCTGCTTTAATTCTTCTCATTAACTTCATATCATCCTCAAACAGGGACACTTCTGAGTTTATTCCTTCCGTCATGTTATTCACATATACCAAAAACAGCACTGGTCTTAGGACTGACCCCTGTGGAACCCCGCTCGTCACAGGCGCCCATTGTGATACCTCATCTCGTATCATGACTCACTGTTGCCTCCCCGTCAGGTATTCTCCATTGCAGTGCCCTTCCTGTTATATGTGCCTGATCCTCTAGCTTCTGCACTAATCTCTTGTGAGGAACTGTGTCCAAGGTCTTCTTGCAGTCAACCCACCCCTCTCTCTCGTGTCTGACTTCTGTTACCTTGACTTCTGTTACCAGGAGGTTTGTGACACAGGATTTGCCTTCCATGAATCCGTGTTGGTTGTCATTTATAATCTTGTCCCATTCCAGGTGTTCTACCACTCTCCTCCTGACAATCTCCATGACTTTGCATACTATACACGTCAGTGACACTGGTCTATAATTTAGGGCCTCGTTTCTGTCTCCTTTCTTAAAAATGGGAACTACATTTGCCGTCTTCCATACCTCACGTAGTTGCCCAGTTTTAAGGGATGTGTTGAAGATTGTGGTTAGTTTCACACACAGCGTCTCTGCTCCCTCTCTAAGGACCCACGGGGAGATATCTGGTCCCATCGCTTCTTCACCTCCTCCTCAGTTGTGTGTATGTCATCCAACACTTGTTGGTATATTCCTTGTTGGTGTCCCACTCTGCTCTGTCTTCCCAGAGGCCTTCCTGTCTCCACTGTAAATACTTCCTTAAATCTCGTGTTGAGCTCCTCACATACCTCTTGATCGTTTCTTATGAGTTCCCCACCGTCTTTCCTCAGCCTGATCATCTGGTCTTTGACTGTTGTCTTCCTCCTAATGTGGCTATACAGCCGTTTTGGGTCAGACTTGATTTTCGATGCTATGTTGTTTTCGTACTGTCGCTGGGCTTCCCTCCTTATCTGTGCATACTCGTTTCTGGCTCTTCGACTAATCTCCTTATTTTCCTGGGTCCTTTGCTTTCTGTACTTTTTCCATTCCCTAGTGCACTTAGTTTTTGCCTCCCTACACCTTCGGGTAAACCAAGGGCTCGTTCTGGTCTTCCCATTATTAATGTTGCCCTTGGGAACAAACCTTTCCTCTGCCTCCTTGCATTTTGTTGTTACATATTCCATCATTTCATTTATTGACTTTCCTACCAATTCCCTGTCCCACTGAACCTCCTGCAGGAAGTTCCTCATACCTGTGTAGTCCTCCCTTTTATAGTTTGGCATTTTTCTTTCAGCTCCTGTTACCCTCTCCACTTGTAACTCTACTATGTATTCAAAGCTCAGAACTACGTGATCACTAGCTCGAAGGGGCCTCTCGTATGTGATGTCCTCAATGTCTGAACTGCTCAAGGTGAACACGAGGTCCAGTCTTGCTGGTTCATCCTCCATTCTCTCTCTCTGGTAGTGTCCCTGACATGTTGATGCATGAGGTTTTCCAGAATCACATCCAACATCTTGGCTCTCCATGTTTCGGGACCCCCATGTGGCATGTATGTGTGTGTGTACTCACCTATTTGTACTCACCAAATTGTGGTTGCAGGGGTCGATTCATAGCTCCTGGCCCCGCCTCTTCACAGGTCGGTACTAGGTCCACTCTCTCCCTGCTCCATGAGCTTCATCATACTTCTTCTTAAAGCTATATATAGTACCTGCCTCCATTACCTCACTTTCCAGACTATTACACTTCATGACAACTCTATGACTGAAGAAATACTTTCTAACATCCCTGTAGCTCATCTGAGTCTTCAACTTCCAATTTTGACCTCTTGTTGCTGTATCCCGTCTCTGGAACATCCTGTATCTGTCCACCTTGTCGATTCCTCTCAATATTTTATGTCATTATCATGTCCCCCTATCTCTCCTGTCCTTCACTGTCGTCAGGTCGAGCTCCCTTAACCTCTCCTCGTAGGACATGCCCCTTAGCTCCGGGACTAGTCTCGTTGCAAACCCTTGCACTTTCTCTAATTTCCTGACGTGCTTGGCTAAGTGTGGGCTCCAAACTGGTGCTGCATACTCAAATATGGGCATGACGTACACGGTGTACAGGATCCGGAACGACTCCTTACTGAGATGTCGGCATGCTATTCTTAGATTCGCTAGTCGCCCATATGCTGCAGCAGTTATTTGGTTGATGTTCGTCTCAGGAGATGTGCTCAGTATTATACACACCCCCAAGATTCTTTTCATTGAGTGAGGTGTGTAGTCTTTGGCCCCCTAAACTGTACTCTTTCTGCGGTCTTCTTTGCCCTTCCCGATCTTCATGACTTTGCACTTGGTGGGGTTGGACTCCAGGAGCCAGTTGCTAGACAAGACCTGCAGCCTGTCCAGATCCCTCTGTAGTCCTGCCTTATCCTCCTCCGATTGAATTCTCCTCATTAACTTCACATCATCTGCAAAGAGGGACACTACTGAGTCTATTCCTTCCGTCATGTCATTCACATATAATAGAAACAGCACCGATCCTAGAACTGACTTCTGTCTAACCCCGCTCGTCAAAGGTGCCCACTCCGACACCTCATCCAGTAGCATGACTCGCTGATGCCGTCCCGTCAGGTATTCTCTGCTCCACTGCAGTGCTTTTCATGATATACCTACCTGGTCCTCCAGGTTTTGCACTGATCTCTTGTATGTAACTGTGTCAAAAGCCTTCTTACAGTCCAAGAAAACGCAATCTACCCACCCTTCTCTCTTTTGTCTTACTGCTTTCACCTTGTCATAGAACTCCAGTAGATTTGTGACACAGGATTTTCCGTCTATGAATCCGTGCTGACTGTCATTCCTTTCTAGTTGGTCCACCACTCCTGGTAATCTTCTCCATGACTTTGCATACAATACATGTCTGTGACACTGGTCTGTAGTTTTATGCTGCATGTCTGTCTCTTTTTTTAAAAATTGGGACTACATTTGCTATCTTCCATACCTCAGGTAGTCGCCCTGTTTCGATAGATGTATTGAAGATTGTTGTTAGTGGCACAAAGAGCCCCTCTGCTTCCTCTCCTAGGACCCACGGAGAGGTGTTGTCCGGCCCCATCGTCTTTGAAATATCTAGTTTGTTTAGCAGCCTCTTCACCTCCTCGGTTGTATGTATCGTGTCCGGCAGATGATAGCGTACCCCACCTCTCCGTCTTTCTGGAGTTCTTTCTATCTCCACTGTGAATACATCTTTGAATATCATGTTAAGCTCCTCACATACTTCAAGGTCGTTTCTTGTAAACTTCCCTCCTTCCTTCTTCAGCCTGATTACCTGGTCTTTGACTGTTTTCTTCCTGATGTTACTGTACAACAGCTTGGCTTTTGCTGCTATGTAATTTTCGTATTGTCGTTGGGCCTCCCTCCTTACCTGTACATATTCATTTCTGGCTCTTCGACTACTCTCATTATTCTCCTGGGTTCTTTGCCTTCTATACTTCCATTCTTAGCGCACTTGGTTTTAGCCTCTCTACACCTTTGGGTAAACCAAGGGCTCGTCCTGGCTTATTCATTATTTCTGTTGCCCTTGGGTACAAACCTCTCCTCTGCTTCCTTGCATATTACTGTCACACATTTTTATCATCTCATTTCCATCATCTCGTTTACTGACTTCCCTGCCAGCTCTCTGTCCCACTGAACTCCGTGCAAGAAATTCTTCATTGCTGTGTAGTTCCCTCTCTTGTAGTTTGGCTTCATTCGTCCTGCCCTTCCTACTTCCCTCTCCACTTGTAACTCTACTATGTATTCAAAGCTCAGAACCACATGATCACTGGCCCTGAGGGGCCTTTCATATGTGATGTCCTCAATATCTGCACTACTCAAGGTGAATACTAGGTCCGTTCTTGCTGGTTCATCCTCACCTCTCTCTCTCTGGTAGTGTTCTTAACGTGTCGATGCATGAGGTTTTCTAGTACCACCTCCATCATCTTAGCTCTCCATGTTTCTGGTCCCCCATGTGGCTCCAGGTTTTCCCAGTGCATGTACGTGTTTGTACTATGTGTGGGTGGGTGTGTTAGTGTACTCACCTATTTGTGCTCACCTATTTGGAGGCCCCGCCTCTTTACTGATCGCTACTGGGTCCTTTCTCTCCCTGCTCCATGAGTTTTATCATACCTCGTCTTAAAACTATGTATGGTTCCTGCTTCCACTACATCACTTGCCAGATTATTCCATTTCCTGACAACTCTATGACTGAAGAAATACTTCCTAACATCTCTTTGACTCATCTGACTCATCTGTGTCCCATCTCTGGAACATCCTGTCTCTGTCCACCTTATCTATTCTTCGCAATATTTTGTATATCGTTATCATGTCTCCCCTAACCCTCCTGTCCTCCAGTGTCGTCAGGCTGATTTACCTTAACCTTTCTTCGTAGAACATTTCCCTTAGCTCTGGAACAAGCCTTATTGCAAACCTTTGCACTTTATCTAATTTCTTGACGTGCTTGACCAGGTGTGGGTTCCAAACTGGTGCTGCATACTCCACTATGGGCCTGACGTACACGGTGTACAGAGTCTTGAACGATTCCTTACTGAGGTATCGGAACGCTATTCTCAGGTTTGCCAGGCGCCCATATGCTGCAGCAGTTATCTGGTTGATGTGTGCTTCAGGAGATGTGCTCGGTATTATACTCACCCCAACAGCATGGGTGTGTGTGTGACTTACCTATTTATGGTTGCAGGGGTCGATTCACGTTCCTGGCAACGCCTCTTCGCTGGTCGCTACTAGGTCCACTCCCTCCCTGTTGTGTGTGTGTGTGTGTGTATGTATTTCATGACTGTGCGTGTATAAGCCTCATGGCTGTGTGCGTGTGTTGATGGCTTTGTGTGTGCATGGCTGTGTACGCGTGTTCATGGCTGTATACGCGTGTTCATGGCTGTAAACATGTGTGCATGGCTGTGTACGCGGGAGTTTCATGGCTGTATATGGCGTGGTGTTCATGGCTGTGCGTGTCAGGGTGCGTTACGTGTGTTCATGGCTGTTGTGTACTATGTACGCGTTTCGGTGGCCAGTGTAATGAGCGTTTTTAGATTCATGGTTTCCTGTAGTGAAAGCGGGGGTGTTCATGGTTGGCTTTTATTTTACCGTTGTGTTTTCATGGCTGCTTTGTGTACGCTGTTCATGGCTATGAAAAAGGAGGAACACTGCAGCGTAGCCATCATTCAGGGTTGTGGCTTTCAGCTGTGTACGCGTCCATGGCTGTGTATTCGCAGTGTTTTTTTGGTTGTACGGTATGCGTATTTCATGGTTTAGGTGTGTATGCTGTTTATTTTTTTGGTTTTACTTTTAACGCAGTGTTCATGGCTGTGTGGCTGTGTTCAGGGGGCATGTGTTCATTGGTTGGTTCAGGCTGTGTCGGTGTTCATGGCTATTACGTGTAATCATGGTGTGTGTACGCGTGTTCATGGCTGTGATACGTGTGTTCATGGCTGTGTACGCGTGTTCATGGCTGTGTGCAATAGAAGAGACATTGCTGCAGGCCGTACTCCCCATGCAGTGTTGCATGTTATGGCGTGTGTCATGGCTGTGTGCGTGTTCATGGCTGTGTGCGTGTCCATGGTAGTGTGTGCGTGTTCATGGCTGTGTGCATGTTCATGGCAGTGTAGCATGTTCATGGCATGTGGCGTGTTCATGGCAGTGTGTGCGTGTTCATGGCTGTTTACGTGTTTTATGGCAGTGTACGGTGTTCATGGACTGTGTGAGTGTTTATGGCTGTGTGTGCTGTTCATGGTGGTGTGCATGTTCATGGTGTGTGTGTGTGTTCATGGCTGTGTGCGTGTTCATGGCATGTGTGCATGTTTATGGCAGTGTGTGCGTGTTTCATGGCAGTGCGTGTGTGTTCATGGCAGTGGGGCATGTTTCATGGCTGTGTGCGTGTTCATGTGCAGTGTGTGCGTGTTCATGGCAGTGTGTGCATGTTCATGGCAGTGTGTGCATGTTCATGGCAGTGTGTGCGTGTTCATGGCAGTGTGTGCATGTTTATGGCAGTGTGTGCATGTTCATGGCAGTGTGTGCATGTTCATTACAGTGTGTGCGTATTTATGGCAGTGTGTGCGTGTTCATGGCAGTGTATGCATGTTCATGGCAGTGTGTGGTGTTCATGGCAGTGTGTGCGTGTTCATGGCAGTGTGTGCGTGTTCACGGCAGTGTGTGAGTGTTCATGGCAGTGTGTGCGTGTTCATGGCAGTGTGTGCATGTTCATGGCAGTGTGATGTTCATGGCAGTGTGTGCATGTTCATGGCAGTGTGTGCATGTTCATGGCAGTGTGTGAGTGTTCATGGCAGTGTGTGCGTGTTCATGGTAGTGTGTGCGTGTTCACGGCAGTGTGTGAGTGTTCATGGCAGTGTGTGCGTGTTCATGGCAGTGTGTGAGTGTTCATGGCAGTGTGTGCGTGTTCATGGCAGTGTGTGCGTGTTCACGGCAGTGTGTGCGTGTTCATGGCAGTGTGTGCGTGTTCACGGCAGTGTGTGCGTGTTCATGGCAGTGTGTGCGTGTTCATGGCAGTGTGTGCGTGTTCATGGCAGTGTGTGCGTGTTCATGGCAGTGTGTGCGTGTTCATGGCAGTGTGTGCGTGTTCATGGCAGTGTGTGCGTGTTCATGGAAGTGTGTGCGTGTTCATGGCAGTGTGTTCGTGTTCATGGCAGTGTGTGCGTGTTCATGGCAGTGTTTGCGTGTTCATGGCAGTGTGTGCGTGTTCATGGCAGTGTGTGCGTGTTCATGGCAGTGTGTGCGTGTTCATGGCAGTGTGTGCGTGTTCAACACGGTGTTAGTAATCAGTGTACTGAAGTGATGCTGCTGGTCTCATCTTCCTAAATTTGCTATCATCATTTTTTCCCATAATTAACATATTCGTGGGGGAAGCACTAAACTCGTGTGGGTCTGCGCCTGGAAGCATGCGGGAAACTAGCTTGATCCAAGGAAAGGGAGGATAGGGAGAATTTCCTAGACCAAGAGCCCTCAACCAGCATCAATGCACCTGGAGCAAGATCCCTCAACTATCATAGTCACCTGAATCTGCTTTGGGAATTAGTGTGAAGGGTTAAATCATGGCTAGCTGCTGCAGTGTTTTAAAACGTGGGGTTGGAGTGTTGAAGGAGGTCCTGCTTCTCCAGGAGGAATTTAGGAGGCTGAAGGTTCACCTCAATAAGTTTGGAAGTGAGATGAGGTCCTGCTTCTCCAGGAGGAAATTAGGAGGTTGAAGGTTCACCTCAATGGGTTTGAATGATGTGGCTGGAGT
>WNWK01009140.1:0-79047 GCA_009830355.1 Cherax destructor | reverse complement strand
CATAACCAATTTTTTCCCCTTTTTGTTTATCCCATCATCCCCTTCACCTCGATGATACCCCCCTCATTCTACGTCTCTCCAGGGGTGGAGATTCAACGCTCTAAGTCTATCTTCATACATGAGATTTCTTATACTGTAAATCATTTTAGTCATTCTTCTTTGTATGTTCTACAATGAATCTATATCCATCCTGTAGAAAGGAGCCCAAAAACGATCTGCATAAAATCCAAATGAGGTCTCACTAGTGATCTATAGAGCTGTAAAATAACTTTGGACTTATGTTGCTTATATTTTTTAAATAAATCCTAGTAATTGTTAGCCTTTTGCCATTAGGCACTGTTGTCTTGGCTTTAGATTTTTGCACAATGACTCCCAAGTCTTTTTCACATTCTGTATGATAAATCTACTTCCCCATTTATATATTCGGGGGATATTTTCATTCCCAAAGGACTATCCTTACACTTGTCCACATTGAACTTCATCTGCCACTTTTCAGACCAAGACATTAATTTGCCCAAAATCCTCCTGGAGTTCACTGGTATCCTCCTCAGAATGAATCATACGGCCTATTTTGAAATCAGCAAATTTACTCATGCCCGAAACCTTCATCAAGGTCATTTTTTAAATTATTAAATTAATATTTTGTGGTAGTTTTATGAAGATATTTTAAATTTTAAACAACTCTCACCTAATTAATCCTTTCTTTGGGAGAGTGTAATAACAAACCAAGGCTTTTCTTTCTACTCTTTCTCTATATATCTCTTTTTCTTTGCAGAGGGTGATTTCATTTTTACTGCCCAAAAATATTTTAACATTTTGGCCATTAAACAAATGTGTAAATACCACACCAATAGGGCCTGTAGACAGCACCGGGAATGGGGCTCAGATCTATTGTAACCATCACAGTTTAATGGTAGAATGCAGGACTAACCCACACTTAGACTTGGTTCGAACCCTGTCTGTTCCTTGAAAAAGTCGTTTTCATGATTTTCATGAAGCTTTTTACACTTGCTGTCTAATCCTCAAGGGGTGGAAAAAGGTGCTGTCATTTGCTGTCAAAGTTTATGGTCTGAATTGTAAATATTTCTCATCTGATAGCACTCAGAAAATATAAGGCAAACATCTTCCCTAAATGTCCCGTACTCTCATCTTCACCTTCCTCTCCTCCCCCATCTCCCTCCTTCACTTCATATCCTTTCTTTTTTTCTTCCTACCTCTTTTTCCCTTTTTATCCTTTTCCCCCCCCCTCCCCTTCTCTACTGGGCCCAGCTTTAGAATTGTTTAGTCTGCTTGTGTCTTTATAGAAAAAAACTTGAGCTTTTTAATTAGAAACTTGCATTTTAGTCCATATTTTGGATTATACATAAATATGGTATAATGTATGTTACATAAGGAATATATATATGTAGAATATGAAATAAACTGTTAATTTATTCACCCAGATGAAAGAATTGTGATTTGCTACTGCACCTTTTTTATTATTTTAAAAGATAATGAGATTGTTTATAAGTACATTATAAAAACATGCAGATATGAATATTTTTTTCACAATGAAAGTCTTTTAAAATTTTTAACCATTAAAACTTTCTCATTTTGGGGTTCCTTATACTTATAGAACAAATGGCCTGCAATGCTCTGTTGTGTTATACTTCAAAAAAAAAAAAAATTTTCTATAATACGTCTGGTTCCATTTGACAAATACTTTCATTGTGAGGTTTTTGGTAAAAAGTTCCAGATATGGTGACCTTATGAATTTTATAAAAACTCACCGATGGTTTTAAATTTTTTACATGGAAAAATGACTTTTGCTGAGAATCAACTGGGTATGCATGACACGGGGAAAGGGTTAATTAACGCTAAAGTTGTTACTCTCAGTTTATTAGCTGCTTTTAAGAATGTATGTTTTTTCCCTCTTTACCTTGAAGTCCACAAGGTAGTCTTTCTTATTTTTTCCTCTTTGTTTTATGCAGGTATTTATGCTTGTGCTTGTTCTCTCACAAAAATAGGTAAAGAATCTTCAGAAAGCAGTGTGATCCATAAAGGAATCATGTTTATTAATATATACAAATGTTTTGAATGTGTTGGCCATTATGATGTTCACAGAAGTGTGCACATCCAATCATGTTAACAAATATGTTTTAGCCTTTTCGGGGTCCGGGCCGGGTCTGCGCGTTGTCCACAGGGTCCAAACCGGAGATCTACACCATGAGCTCGGCTCACTCAGATAAGCTGTGATCGGTAAATTTGGGCCTAGATATGAGAGAATGCATCTATGTGAAAGTGTGCACCATATAAGTAAATCCTGAAGCACGCAGTGCATAATGAGAAAAAAAAACTGCGACTGTGTTGTTTTATTAAAACAGCAACTTTGTGGTGTATTTCATTTAGTTTTTACGGATGTATTACGGTTTCTTGGTCTCATTTGATAGAATGGAAGATATATTACAGAAATAGAGATGACTTTGATTGGTTTTAATACTGAAAATAGCTTCTAACTGAGCTCAATACCAATACTTTCCTATATCCTTTCTAAATCTAAACTTATCTAACTTGAATGTGAGTCGACTACTGGGAACATCACGACAAACGACACCAAGGAAGGTAAGAACATTGTTCTTGTTGGGGATAGTCAGATTAGGTACATGGATAGGGCCTTCTGTTTGAAAGAGAGAAGTAGGAGACAAAGGGTTTGCTTTCCTGGGGCTGGGATGCAGCATATTGTTAGCCGTCTGGACGACATCATGAGAGGTAATGGGAGCAATTCTATTATCTGTCTCAGTGCTGGAGGAAACGATGTTGGCAGACGTAGGAGTGAGGACCTGACTAGCAGGTATACGCAGCAATGTGGTATTTTGCCAAGGAGAGGAGTTGGAGATGAATAGCTGTCCAGGGCAATTGGTGTCAATTGCTGGCTGGACAAATACTGTAAGGAAAATGCAGTAACATTCATTGACAACTGGGACCTCTTCTATGGTAGAAATGACATGTATGCCAGGGATGGGGTTCAATTATCCAGGTCTGGGGTGGGGGCACTGGCAACTGCAGTGGAGGGAGCTGTTAGGGCTTTAAACTAGAAAAAGTTAGTGTTATGGGTTTTCGGAAAAAAAACAGTGAAATCCCAGTTTATTAATATTATGAGTTCTAGGGAAACTAGTAATAGACAGAATAAGGTTAATACTGGAAAGCCAGTGGCACTACGTGAGAAGGACAGTAATAGGTATAGTGGAAAAACAGAAATGAGCAGGAAGGGTAAAGTGAAAGTAAGGTCTTTAAATGTGTATTACACCAATAGTCGTAGTGCTAGGAATAAGATTGACGAGTTGTGATTAGTTGCAAGTACGGGTAATATTGACTTTTTGCATTAACTGAGACGTGGTTTAATATGAAAAATCGGGACATGCCTGCTGAATGTCACATTCAGGGTTTTAAATTGTTTCAAGTAGACAGAAGTATTGGGAAGGGGGGTGGGGTGGCACTCTATGTCCGTGATCATTTAAATTGTTGCATAAAAACGGGTATACGTCTGAAATAATACATACAGAGTCTGTCTGGATTGAATTTTCAGAGGAGTGTGAAAATTTATTTTAGGCGTGATATATCGTCCTCCAAACTTAGATAGTGAACAAGGGAGACTACTTTGGGAGGAAATTGTTAAGGCCACAAGGCACGATAACGTAGTAATTCTAGGGACTTCAACTTTAGTCAAATTGATTGGAATTTCTTGACAGGGAATTTAGAATCTAACGACTTTTTAGAAGTAGTTCAGGATTGTTTTTGAAGCAGTTTGTGACAGAACCTACAAGGGAAATAACCTACTTGACTTGGTTCTGGAAAACAAGGAATCCCTTGTAAATAATTTAGAAATTACAGACGAGCTTGGCACAAGGACCACAAGCCAATTACCTTTAGCATTGAATGGATGTATGATAGTAGGGATAATTCAGTAACAGTCCCAGACTTTCGCTTAGCAGATTATAATGGGCTTAGAGAACACTTATCAACTGTGGACTGGGGTAACGAAGAGAGCTATCAATGTGACAGCTGTCTTAACACTATACAGGCTGCCCAAAGAACATTTATCCGTATAAAGAAATTAGATCAAGTAGAAATGATCCAAAATGGATGAATAATAGGCTCAAATATTTTAGGGCAGAAGAAAGGAATTTATAGGCGCATAAATAGAGGTGAGGGTCATCTTATAAATCAGTATACTGACATTAAGAGGGACGTTAAAAATGGGTATAAGAAAAGCTAAACGAGACTATGAAATTAAAGTTGCTAGGGATTCAAAAACTAACCCAAAAGTTTTTTCCAGGTTTATAGAACAAAAGTTAGGGATAAGATAGGTCCCTTAAAAATAACTCTGGGCATCTTACTGACAAGGAAAATGATATGTGCTCTATTTTTAATAATTATTTTCTCTCAGTTTTCACACAGGAAGACACTAATAATATCCCACTAATTATTTTTTTTTTTATAGTGACCCTGAAGAAGATAAATTATGTAATATCACAGTCACTAGCGAGATGGTTATGAAACAAGTAGACTGACTGAAACAAAATAAATTGCCAGGTCCTGATGAGCTTTTGCAAGGGTTCTTAAGGAATGCAAAATGGGACTCTGTGAACCAATATCTAACATTTTTAATTTATCTTTTCAAACAGGTGTAGTGTCTGATATGTGGAAGATGGCTAATGTAATTCCTATTTTTAAAGTAGGGGACAAGTCACTACCATCATATTACCGCCCAATAAGCCTGACCTCAATTGTAGGCAAATTACTAGAGTCAATTATAGCTGATATTATTAGAAGCCATCTAGATAACCATAATTTGATTAATGATACTCAGCATAGATTCACGAGGGGCCGTTCCTGCCTATCTAATTTATTAACCTTCTTTAGTAAAGCTTTTGATGCTGTTGATCACGAGAAAGAATTCGATATTGTTTATTTAGATTTTAGTAAGGCTTTTGATAGAGTACCGCACCAGAGACTGTTAAAGAAAGTGGCAGTTCATGGCATTGGGGGAAAAGTGCTGTCATGGATCGAGTCATGGCTCACCAATAGGAAGCAGAGAGTGTGCATAAATGGGGTTAGATCCGAGTGGGGATCTGTAACAAGTGGTGTTTCACAGGGATCAGTCTTGGGCCCGTTGTTGTTTATAATATATATTAATGACCTTGATGAGGGAATTATTAGTGATATGAGCAAATTCGCCGATGACACGAAGATAGGTAGGATAATTGATTCAAACGTAGATGTCAGGGAACTTCAGCAGGATTTAGACAAACTCAATTCCTGGTCAGAAAAGTGGCAGATGCAGTTCAAGGTAGATAAATGCAAGGTTCTGAAGCTCGGGAGTGTCCATAACCCAAGCACTTATAAGTTAAATAACGTAGAAATTAGCCATACAGATTGCGAAAAGGACTTGGGGGTTATGGTAAGCAGCAACCTTAAACGAAGACAGCAATGCCTAAGCGTACGTAATAAGGGATTGATATCAAGAACTGTAAGCAACAGAAGTCCAGAGGTTATATTACAGCTTTATACATCGTTAGTAAGGCCTCACCTAGATTACGCAGCTCAGTTCTGGTCTCCATAGAATGGATATTAATTCATTAGAAAACATTCAACGTAGAATGACTAAATTAATACATAGCATTAGAAATCTTCCGTATGAGGAAAGTTTGAAGACCCTAAAATTACATTCACTTGTAAGACGAAGAATGAGGGGAGACATGATCGAGGTATACAAGTGGAAAATGGGTATTAACAAAGGGGATATAAATAAGATCTTGAGGATATCTCTCCAAGAGAGAACCCGCAATAATGGATTCAAATTAGATAAGTTTAGAGTTAGAAAGGATATAGGAAAGTATTGGTTTGGAAATAGGGTAGTTGATGATTTAGACTTTAGTAAGGCTTTTGATAGAGTACCGCACCAGAGACTGTTAAGGAAAGTGGCAACTCATGGAATTGGGGGAAAAGTGGAAAAATAAACACATAAGCAGTATAATGTGATCCTTTATTGATAACGTTTCGCCCACGCAGTGGGCTTTATCGAGTCACAGACCCATCTACCTGGAAAAAGAGTAACATGAGTATTTATAAGATTTTGTCAGGTGGAGAATGCTGGGTCAGGTGGAGAATGCTGCATGTGACAGTCTTCAAGGTAGTGTGATAGCTTAAAACCTTGTGTGACTTAAAGGACCTGCAGTCTTCTATTCTTGAGTTCTATGTGGGATAGCGTTGAAAAAGTTTCTTGGAAATTGGTTCAGTTATGTTGTAGAAGCCCTTGTTCTGGTTGAAGTTGTTGGATATACAGATAAGTGATGATTCCAGGATTCTTCGGTATTGAGTGTTGTCTTCTCTGGCCATGAGTCTTGTGTTTCTGTAGTTGATTAAATGGTTGTGTAAATTTCGTTGTTGGACACAGGCATTTCTTGAGTCGTCAGATCTGCCTGCGTACTGGTGTTCTGAAATGCGTGTTTGGAGGTATCTGGATGTTTCGCCTACGTATAATTTGCTGCAGTCATTACAAGGGATTGTGTATACCCCTGCAGTGGATTGAAGCTTGTCCTGTCTGTTACTGATAATGTCCTTGATGGTGGTGGATGTGGAGGTAGATACTCGGAATGAGGTATTGGAAAAAATGTTGGAAACGTGTTTGGCAATGGAGTTGGTGGCGAGGACTATGTATCTTTTCTCTTTGGTGGCAGATGCAGTTCAATGTAGATAAATGCAAGGTTCTGAAGCTCGGGAGTGTCCATAACCCAAGCAAGTATAAGTTAAATAACGTAGAACTTAGCCACACAGATTGCGAGAAGGACTTGGGGGAGATGGTAGTGGATGGTACCACTATGACCCCGACTCCTGCTGCTTCACCTCACCTGACTACAGTATATAAAGATACCCAAGTGTTGCATATGTGTCTAATTTACCAACTCGTCGGTTCTCTGAACCATTCATTTACATCCTGTCTGACACTGCAACATCTTGGTATCGTAATACATGGATTTCTTCGCTTGCCTATTCCTTGGGCACGACCTACTTCCACATTGGACAAATGTGACACCTCCTACAACTGCTGCACCTCTCCTGTCTATAGTATATAAGCTTCCTCTACGCTCATATGTTGTATTCTATTCAAGATTGATGGACTGACAACATCGATTCAAGATTGAGGGACTGACCACCTCATACTCCTCCTGTTCTTCACGATTCTCCTTTGTATGGACTGATGAAGCCATTGTGTGGCGAAACGTTTCCTCAATAAAGATACCCAAGTGTTGCATATGTGTCTAATTTACCAAGACGTAGAATGAACATAAGAACATAAGAATGGAGGAACACTGCAGAAGGCCTACTGGCCCATACAAGGCAGGTCCTTATCAAAACCACCACTACCTAAGAATTTACTCCTGTACTCACGACACTAATCAAACCCAGCCCTCCCACTCATATTTGTCCAATCTCTTTTAAAGCTACCCAAGGTCCTAGCCTCTATCACCCTACTCGGAAGATTGTTCCACGCATCTACAACTCTGTTCGAAAACCAGTACTTGCCTATGTCCTTTCTAAATCTAAATTTATCCAATTTAAATCCGTTATTTCTCGTTCTTACTTGGTTCGATATCCTCAGTATTTTATTAATATCTCCTTTGTTTATGCCCATCATCCACTTGTACACCTCGATGATATCTCCTCATTCTACGTCTCTCCAGAGAGTGGAGATTCAATGCTCTAAGTCTATCTTCATACGGAGATTTCTTATACTGTAAATCATTTTAGTCATTCTTCTTTGTATGTTCTCCAATGAATCTATATCCATCCTGTAGTAAGGAGACCAAAACTGAGCTGCATAATCCAAATGAGGTCTCACTAGTGATGTATAGAGCTGTAAAATAACTTTTGGACTTCTGTTGCTTATACTTCTTGAAATAAATCCTAGTAATCTGTTAGCCTTATTGCCACACTTAGGCACTGTTGTCTTGGCTTTAGATTTCTGCTTACCATGACTCCCAAGTCTTTTCACATTCTGTATGATCAAGCTCAACTTCACCTAGTTTATAAATTCGAGGGATATTTTCATTACCAACGACTAGCACCTTACACTTGTCCACATTGAACTTCATCTGCCACTTTTCAGACCAAGACATTAATTTATCCAAATCCTCCTGGAGTTCACTGGTATCCTCCTCAGAATGAATTATACGGCCTATTTTTTATCATCAGCAAATTTACTCATGTCACTTGCAATTCCTTCATCAAGGTCATTTATGTAAATTATGAACAACAATGGGCCCAAAACTGATCCTTGTGGAACGCCACTAGTGACAAATCCCCATTCAGATTTGACCCCATTAATGGAAACTCTCTGCATTCTATTGGTAAGCCATGCCTCTATCCATGCTAGAACATTACCTCCTATACCATGAGCTGCCACCTTTCTTAAAAGTCTCTTGTGAGGTACTCTATCGAAGGCCTTACTGAAATCCAAGTAAACTATATCATATTCTTTATCACTGTCTACTGCCTCAAATGTTTTATTGAAAAACGTCAGTAAATTTGTCAGGCAGGAACGACCTCTCGTAAACCCATGCTGAGATTCATTAATCAAATTATGTTCTTCAAGGTGACTTCTGATAATATCAGCTATAATTGATTCAAATAATTTGCCTACTATAGACGTGAGGCTTATTGGACGGTAATTTGATGGAATGGACTTATCCCCTGATTTGAATATAGGAACTACATTAGCAATCTTCCACATCTCTGGCACAACACCAGTTAGGATGGACGTATTAAACACATTCGTTAATGGCTGACTAAGTTCCATTTTGCTCTCTCTCTCTCTCTCTCTCTCTCTCTCTCTGCACAGGTCATTAAGTTATAATATTTGAAGCTGCAATGTTAATTTGTAAATCATAAGAACAAGTTTGTGGGAAACAAACATGCAAGCTCTGTAATTTAGGTTATAATATCCGCCACATCCGCTTTGTTAGGCCCGGATGCGGATGCGGATATTTATTAAACGTAGTTATTCTGGGTGACTTCAACTTTAGTCAAATTGATTGGAATTTTTTGACTGGGAATTTAGAATCTATCGACTTCTTAGAAGTAGTTCAAGATTGTTTTTTGAAGCAGTTTGTGACAGAACCTACAAGGGGAAATAATCTGCTTGACTTAGTTCTGGCAAACAAGGAAACCCTTGTTAATAATTTAGAAATTACAGAGGAACTCGGCGCAAGCGACCACAAATCAATTACCTTTGGCATTGAATGGAAGTTTCATAGTAGGAATAACTCAGTAACGGTCCCAGATTTTCGCTTAGCAGATTACAATGGACTTAGAGAACACTTATCATCTGTGGACTGGGGTAATGAAGAGAGCTATCAATATGACAGTTTTCTGAGCACTATACATGCTGCCCAAAGAACATTTATCCAATATAAAGAAATTAGATCGAATAGAAATGACCCAAAATGGATGAATAATAGGCTCAAATATCTTTTAGGGCAGAAGAAAGGAATTTATAGGCGTATCAAAAGAGGTGAGGGTCATCTTATGAATCAGTATATTGACATTAAGAGGGACGTTAAAAAGGGGATAAGAAAAGCTAAGCGGGACTACGAAATTAAAGTTGCTAGGGATTCGAAAATTATGGGTATCTTACTGACAAAGAGAATGAAATGTGCTCTATTTTTAATAATTATTTTCTCTCGGTTTTCACTCAGGAAGACACTAATAATATCTCAAGAATTAGGTATTTTAGTGGGCCTGAAGAAGATAAATTATGTAGTATCACAGTCACTAGCGAAATGGTTATCAAACAGATAGACCGTTTGAAGCAAAATAAATCGCCAGGCCCTGATGAGCTTTTTTCAAGGGTTCTTAAGGAATGCAAAATTGAACTCTGTGAACCCTTAACTAACATTTTTAACCTATCTCTTCAAACAGGTGTAGTGCCGGATACGTGGAAGATGGCTAGTGTAATTCCTATTTTTAAAGCAGGGGACAAGTCGTTGCCATCAAATTACCGCCCAATAAGTCTAACATCAATTGTAGGCAAATTACTAGAGTCGATTATAGCGGATAACATAAGAAGCCATCTCGATAGGCATAATTTGATTAATGATACTCAGCATGGATTCACCAGGGGCCGTTCCTGCCTAACTAATTTATTAACTTTTTTCAGTAAGGCTTTTGAGGCAGTTGATAATGATAAAGAATTCGATGTTGTTTATTTGGATTTTAGTAAGGCTTTTGATAGAGTACCACATCAGAGACTGTTAAAGAAAGTGGCTGCTCATGGCATTGGGGGAAAAGTGTTGTCATGGATCGAGTCATGGCTCACCAATAGGAAGCAGAGGGGTGCATAAATGGGTTAAATCGGAGTGGGATCTGTAACAAGTGGCGTTCCTCATGGATCGGTTTTGGGCCTGTTGTTGTTTATAATATATATAAATGACCTTGACGAGGGAATTTCTAGTGATATGAGCAAATTCGCTGATGACACGAAGATAGGTAGGATAATCGATTCAGACGTAGATGTCAGTGAACTACAGGAGGATTTAGACAAACTCAATCCTGGTCAGAAAATGGCAGATGCAGTTCAATGTAGATAAATGCAAAGTTCTTAAGCTCGGAGTGTCCATAACCCAAGCACTTATAAGTTAAATAACGTAGAACTTAGCCATACAGATTGCGAGAAGGACTTGGGGGTGATGGTAAGCAGCAACCTTAAACCAAGACAGCAATGCCTAAGCGTGCGTAATAAGGCAAATAGATTACTGGGATTTATATCAAGAAGTGTTAGCAACAGAAGTCCAGAGGTTATATTACAGCTTTATACATCATTAGTAAGGCCTCACCTAGATTACGCAGCTCAGTCCTGGTCTCCATATTACAGAATGGACATAAATTCGTTAGAAAACATTCAGCGTAGAATGACTAAATTAATACATAGCATTATAAATCTTCCTTACGAAGAAAGATTGAAGACCCTTAAATTACATTCACTTGTAAGACGTAGAATGAGGGGAGACATGATCGAGGTATACAAGTGGAAAATGGGTATTAACAAAGGGGATATAAATAAGGTCTTGAGGGTATCTCTCGAAGAGAGAACCCGCAATAATGGATTCAAGTTAGATAAGTTTAGATTTAGAAAGGATATAGGAAAGTATTGGTTTGGAAATAGGGTAGTTGATGAGTGGAACAGTCTGCCTAGTAGGGTTATTGAAGCAAGGACCTTGGGTAGTTTTAAATTTAGGTTGATAAATTCATGAGTGAAAGAGGTTGGATTTGATTGGGAATTGCACATGAGTAAATAAAATTATCAAAGCTTATTTCTTGGGTAGCATTGAAAATTAGGTTGAACAAATATTCTGTTAGTGGGATGGAATGTGAAGGATCTGCCTAGTATGGGCCAACAGGCCTGCTGCAGTGTTCCTCCTTTCTTATGTTCTTATGTTTAATAGTGATTACGGATGCGGATGCGGATGTCTCACTTAGGAAAACTACGGATGCGGATGTCTCATTTAGGAAAATACGGATGCGGATGCATATGTCTCATTTAGAAAAATACGGATGCGCATGCAGATGCGGATGTAAGAATTTATGCGGGTTGGTAAATTAGACACATATGCAACACTTGGGTATCTATATTGAGAAAACGTTTCGCCACACAGTGGCTTCATCAGTGTCAGACTGACACTGCAACATCTTGGTATCTTAATACAGGGATTTCTTCGCTTGCCTATTCCTTGCACGACCTACTTCACATTGAACAAATGTGACACCTTCACAACTGCTGCACTTCCTGTCTACAGTATATAAGCTCCTCTGCTTATATGCTGTTATTCTATTCAAGATTGATGGACTGACAATGGAAAATAAACACCTGACCTCCGGACCTTCATGAAGAACAGGAGGAGTGTGAGGTTGTCAGTCCTCAATCTTGAGTCGATGTTGTCAGTCCATCAATCTTGAATAGAATAACAGCATATGAGCAGAGGAAGCTTATATATTGAAGACAGGAGAGGTGCAGCAGTTGTAGGAGGTGTCACATTTGTTCAATGTGGAAGTAGGTCGTGCCCAAGGAATAGGTAACATGGAAAATAAACACATAAGCAGTAATGTATCCTTTTGACAACTTGCCCACGCAGTGGCTTTCGAGTCACAGACAGATCTACCTGGAAAAAAGCAACATGGAGATATATAGGGCAGTGGAGAATGCTGGGTCAGGTGGAAAACTGCATGTGAGTCTTGTAGTGTGATAGTTAAACATAGTGTGACTTAAAGGACCTGCAGTGTACCATTCTTGAGTTCTTGAGTACACTGCAGGTCCTTTAAGTCACACTATGTTTTAACTATCACACTACTTTTAAGACTCACATGCAGCTTTCTCCACCTGACCCAGCATTCTCCACCTGACTGTACCCTATTATATCTCCATGTTGCTCATTTTCCAGGTAGATCTGTCTGGACTGATAAAGCCACTGCGTGGGCGAAACGTTGTCAATAAAGGATCACATTATACTGCTTATGTGTTTATTTTTCCATTGTGTCGGTATTTTATACCATTTATTTCCATGGACTGACAACATCGTCTCAAGATTGAGGGCCTGACAACCTCACACTCCTCCTGTTCTTCACGATTCTCCTTTGTATGGACTGATGAAGCCACTGTGTGGCGAAACGTTTCCTCAATAAAGATACCTAGGAAAATAAACACATAAGCAGTATATCTGACTTATTGACAACGTTGCCCACGCAGTGGCTTTATCGAGTCACAGATCTGTCTGTGACTCGATAAAGCCACTGCGTGGGCGAAACGTTGTCAAAAGGATCACATTATACTGCTTATGTGTTTATTTTTCCATTGTGTCGGTATTTTATACCATTTATTTCCAAAGATACCCAAGTGTTGCATATGTGTCTAATTTATCAACTCGTCGGTTCTCTGAACCATTCATTCACAATTTATGCGGATGCTCCGGGGATGCGGATGCGGATACGGATATCCGATACATCCCTATTATGTAGTATCACTGTCACTAGTGAAATAGTTATCAAACAGATAGAGCGTTTGAAGCAAAATAAATAGCAGTGACAGCAGGTGTAAGGTGACTAACACCCAGGTACCTACTTACTGTTAGGTGAACAGTGACAACAAGTGTAAGGTGACTAACACCCAGGTGCCTACTTACTGTTAGGTAAACAGTGACAACAAGTGTAGTGACTAACACCCAGGTACCTACTTACTGTTAGGTGAACAGTAACAACAAGTGTAAGGTGACTAACACCCAGGTGCCTACTTACTGTTAGGTAAACAGTGACAGCAGGTGTAAGGTGACTAACACCAAGGTACCTACTTACTGTTAGGTGAACAGTGACAGCAAGTGTAAGGTGACTAACACCCAGGTACCTACTTACTGTTAGGTGAACAGTGACAGCAAGTGTAAGGTCCTAACTCCCAGGTACCTTTTTACTGTTAGGTGAACAGTGACTGCAGATGCAAGGTGACTAACACCCAGGTACCTACTTACTGTTAGGTGAACAGTGACAGTAGGTGTTAGGTGACTAACACCCAGGTGCCTACTTACTGTTAGGTGAACTGTGACAGCAGGTGTAAGGTGACTAACACCCAGGTACCTCCTTACTGTTAGGTGAACAGTGACAGCAGGTGTAAGGTGACTAACACCTAAGTACCTACTTACTGTTAGGTGAACTGTGACTGCAGATGTAAGGTGACTAACACCCAGGTACCTACTTACTTTTAGGTGAACAGTGACAGCAGGTGTAAGGTGACTAACACCTAGGTACCTACTTACTGTTAGGTTAACGGGGACAGCAGGTGCAGGTGACTAACACCTAGGTACCTACTTACTGTTAGGTGAACTGTGACTGCAGATGAGGTGACTAACACCCAGGTACCTACTTACTGTTAGGTGAACAGTGACATCAGGTGAAGATGACTAACACCTAGGTACCTACTTACTGTTAGGTGAACTGTGACTGCAGATGTAAGGTGACTAACACCCAGGTACCTACTTACTGTTAGGTGAACAGTGACAGCAGGTGTAAGATGACTAACACCTAGGTACCTACTTACTGTTAGTTGAACAGAACAGTAAGTGAAACAATATGTGCCTAACGTTTCCAACCATACCAGGGATTGAACCACGGACACTCAGTGTGAGAGGCGTGACTGTTGCCAGCCTACCCACGGGATACACTAATACCAGCATTGCAAACCTACGTTGTTATCCAACAATCAAAACTAGTCCATAACATCGGTTTTATCAAGATGGCGGAACGGAGCAGACGATAGTCAACACTGTGTGTGTTGAAGTAGTGAAAGGGTGATTTACCCTAGTAATGCTGAGGTGCTCCTACCAGCAATTCTAGTAGATACTTACGGGATCCTGAATGAAGAATTATATGGTATCTCACTCAACGGATCGACGAGGATCTTCGTGAAGTTTATTGTGGCCAGTGCTTATGAGAGGGTGTTGGATAAGTTCCAGGAGCAATGGATCGAGGTCAACTCAGGCCTGGAAGTGAGTAAGAGATGTGTCCCATTACTATACATGGATCCATATCTGTAATGTCCCATTTGAAGCAGTTGAAGTGGATATCCGTGAGACGTTTGGCCAGTTTGGAATAATTCACACAGCTTCAGTGGGAAGGTGGGCCCAGGGTCTTTATGCCAGACTACTGGAAGGGTCGTTTTCTAAAATGACCTTGCGGAAGCAAATTCCATCATATGTCATGTTAGAGGAGTTCTGGACCCAGGTGTATGTGACTCACGCAGGACAACTGAGGATGTGCCAGATATGTGGGTCTTCTGGGCATATGGCGGCAAACTGTGACAAGAGAATGGGGCAGCAGCTGGTTTGCCACCACAGATATGCGTAAGGTGACATGGAGGACGAGGTGCAGGGGGATGTACAGGACGACGTGGGCATGGACGTTACTGGCAAGTGGAGTGACATCGTGGACAGGGCGGAGGAGCCCTGTCCTCAACCTGCCATTGGCGCACAGGCCCGCTGATTGCCAGTGCTAAGGAGGAATCTAGTCAGGGGGTGCTCGATCTTGGATTGTTTGAGCCTTGTTTGAGGATTTAAGGACAATGCTGAATAGTCCTTTGATGATGGTCTACAACAGGTACTGTGTCACCGGAGGTACCTCTGGTGAGTTTTGAGAGGGAGAGTTGTGTGGGGAGGAGGTGCTGTCACCCTGAAGGTTCAGGAGGTTGGTTTTAAAGGGGGTGCACGGGGAGGGAGGATGGTGAGGACATGGAGGCCAGGGGAATCCCAAAAAGGGGGAGGGATGTCTGAGGATGACTTTCCTCACGCCTGGTCAAAGGGTTTGCAAGAAGGCCTGAGACGTTAGGTGGAAAGGGGAGAAAGGGGGAGGGAGGTGAAGGGGAAGGAAAGGGGTTAGGTGAGAAAGCTGGATCCCCAAGGTTGTGGTGCCGAGTGCAGAAGCATAGATGAAAGCCCTGATGCAGTTTTCAGGAGTTTAACTATGAATGTGAAGGGCCCTTTGAGATGAGGTCAAAAATGGGTTGAGGTGACGTTTGACGTTTGAATGTTGATTTTTGCTTTTGAGGAAAACAAATTATAGGAGGGAAGAGATTTGATTTAAAAGGGTACCAATGTATACAGGTAGTTCTGGGAGTTTCAAGGGGGGGGTGGCGGTAGGCGCTGGGGCCCAGCCCTTTCAGGTTGCTAGCCTGGGAAGAGGGAGGGGGAGAGGGTGAAGGGGGAGGGGTTGTCAAGCGACTTGAAGGTCTGTCTAGTGGGTGTTTATATGCCGGTGATGCCTAGTGGGAAAAATTAAAGAAGACTTTGTGCGTGATGTTCTAGTGTATAGTTTACGGGTTTGCCAATGATTACAATCATAGGTGGAGATTGGAATTGGTGAACGACAGAAGGAAGGGAACCGATGGGGGCGGGGTGTGTATTGGGTATCATACGAGAGTTTTGGGGGGCAATAGGGTGGGTAGATCTAGTGGGGCATGGTGGTTGGCAGGTTGATAAAACCCCTTTTGTACGAAGGGGATATGCTACCAGGTTGATATATTATATGTGAGGGGGAAATTGAAGGGGTTTGGAATGTATAGATGAGGGTTTTTTTGATCATGGGGGCATGTTAGCAGGGGTTGATGGGTTGGAGTAGTTCAAACGTATTTTAGTTATTGAAAGCTCAATGTACATTTTTTGGGACGGCGGATGAGGGGGTTGGGTTTGCGGGGTGGTGGGGGGGTTTTTTGGGGGGAATGGGCGGGGTGAAAGATATTTTCCCAAAGGAATGAGCAGGCAAAGGTGGGTATTAGAGACTATTCGGGCTTGAGGGTAGGGAAGACTCACAGTTACGTTGGGGTGGGGTACGCCATCAGGAGACGAAGGGGTAGCGGGGCAATTGTGGGGAGGTAAAAAAATAAAAGGGTTTTCCCATGCCAAAAGGGTGGGGGGAGGTGTTGAGTATGTCCTGTGGGGCGACAAACCGTCTGTCACGGGTCTTGCGTTGTTTTCAGAAAAGGCGGAAACATGATGATGATGTCATTAAGGTGTGTGAGGTTTCATGATATAGAGGACAGGTATTTAGGAATGGGGGGAAATGGGGGGTATATAAGGCATTTTTTTCGCGGGGGATCTGTCACCAAGGGCGGGGGGGGGCGGGGGGGAGATAGTGTTAAGGCATACCCAAGGATTAGTGATGAGGTTGGGGATTGAGATGGAGGTGATATCTTGGAGGAGGAGGTGTGGCAGGGGGTTTCGGTATGAACCTTGTTCACCAGGAATCCATGGATTCCAAAAGGTTTTTTATTGGCATAATTGGAATGTGTTGGGTAAATGTGACTAGGGTTTTTAAACCCAGATGAAGCCAACGGTCATGGGTGAGGACGGCGAATGGGAGAGTGGTGTTAGTTCCTAAGGGGCAGGAGGTGGGCGATTAGGGATTATAGGGTTATTTCTTTTTAAAATGTGCCGATTATAAGATTTTTTCTTGTGTTTTAGGGAATAGATTGAAGAAAGTGTTGAATAACTTCATTGCGTGTGGACAATATGGATACTGGGGACTATATATGGTCAGGACAAAGAATTTGATATTTTTTTAAGGGTAGTGGGGAGAGGAGGGTGTTGGGTCTAGATTGGGAAACCACTTATGATAGTGTTGAGACAGAAATGTTATCCCATTTTGGATGCAGGGTTTGGTGAGGAGATTGTGGGTGGTCCATACATTATATGATGGGGCATGGGGTTTACGGGAGGGAATGGGAGGGTGGGGGTGGTGAGTATGGGGCGGAGTTTGCGACAGGGTTATCCTTATTCCCCCCAAAACCTGTTTGGGTTTTTTTTGCAGGGCCCCCTTTTATAGGGTGGGAATTGAACGAGTTGAGAGGAGGGTGGGGGCTCATGTGGGGCTGGGGGGTATAGTAGGGGTATGTGGATGAACGACTATCATGGTGGGGGGGAGGAGGGTGTCAGTATAGGGAGGGTAATATGCATTTTTAGGCAGCCAGGGATGCAGGTAAAAGGGTGTCGGGGTTGTGGGTTGGGGGGCATTGGGAAAAAGGATGGGTGAACAGTAGTTGAGAGGTTGAAATTATTGGGGGCAATCGTAATGATTCCCCAGATGGCTGGGGAAGAGAATTCTAAAGAGGGGGGGGAAGAACAAGGGGAGGGTGGGAGGCTGGAGGCCTGGGAGGTAACTTTATTACAAAGGGTGATTGTGGTAAATGTTTTAAATACAGAAATTATATAATGGCAGCGGTGTACCCGTTATTTTTGGGGGGGATGTTTTTGGAATTACAACAACGAGTGTTCAGGTATATACACTGAGAGGTGGATATCTCAGTGTATATACACTGAGAGGTGTATATCTCAGTGTATATACACTGAGAGGTGTATATCTCAGTGTATATACACTGAGAAGTATATATCTCAAGTGTATATACACTGAGAGGGGATATCTCAGTGTATATACACTGTGAGGTGTATATCTCAGTGTATATATACACTGAGAGGTGTATATCTCAGTGTATATACACTGAGAAGTGTATATCTCAAGTGTATATACACTGAGAGGTGGATATCTCAGTGTATATACACTGAGAGGTGATATCTCAGTGTATATACACTGAGAGGTGTATATCTCAGTGTATATACACTGAGAAGTGTATATCTCAAGTGTATATACACTGAGAGGTGTATATCACAGTGTATATACACTGTGAGGTGTATATCTCAGTGTATATATACACTGAGAGGTGTATATCTCAGTGTATATACACTGAGAAGTGTATATCTCAAGTGTATATACACTGAGAGGTGGATATCTCACTGTATATACACTGAGAGGTGTATATCTCAGTGTATATACACTGAGAGGTGTATATCTCAGTGTATATACACTGAGAGGTGTATATCTCAGTGTATATACACTGAGAGGTGGATATCTCAGTGTATATACACTGAGAGGTGGATACCTCAGTGAATATACACTGAGAGGTGTGTATCTCAGTGTATAAACACTGAGAGGTGTATATCTCAGTGTATATACTCTGAGAGGTGTATATCTCAGTGTATATACACTGAGAGGTGTATATCTCAGTGTATATACACTGAGAGGTGTGTATCGCAGTGTATATACACTGAGAGGAGTATTTCTCAGTGTATATACACTGAAAGGTGTATATCTCAAGTGTATATACACTGAGAGGTGGATATCTCAGTGTATATACACTGAGAGGTGGATATCTCAGTGTATATACACTGAGAGGTGGATATCTCAGTGTATATACACTGAGAGGTGTGTATCTCAATGTATATACACTGAGAAGTGTATATCTCAGTGTATATACTCTGAGAGGTGTATATCTCAGTGTATATACACTGAGAGGTGTATATCTCAGTGTATATACACTGAGAGGTGTGTATCTCAGTGTATATACACTGAGAGGGATATCTCAGTGTATACATGAGGGTGTTATCTCAAGTGTATATACACTGAGAGGTGTATATCTCAGTGTATATACACTGAGAGGTGTATATCTCAGTGTATATACACTGAGAGGTGTATATCTCAGTGTATATACACTGAGAGGAGTACATCTCAGTGTATATACACTGAGAAGTGTATATCTCAAGTGTATATACACTGAGAGGTGGATATCTCAGTGTATATACACTGAAGGTAGATATCTCAGTGTATATACACTGAGAGGTGTATATCCCAGTGTATATACACTGAGAGGGTGTATATCTCAGTGTATATACACTGAGAGGTAGTATATCTATGTGTATATACACTGAGGTGGATATCCCAGTGTATATACACTGAGAGGGTGTATATCTCAGTGTATATACACTGAGAGGTGTATATCTCAGTGTATATACACTGAGGTGGATATCCCAGTGTATATACACTGAGAGGTGATATCCAGTGTATATACACTGAGAGGTAGATATCTCAGTGTATATACACTGAGAGGTGTATATCCCAGTGTATATACACTGAGAGGTGTATATCTCAGTGTATATACACTGAGAGGTGTATATCTCAGTGTATATACACTGAGAGGTGTATATCTCAGTGTATATACACTGAGAGGTGGATATCTCAGAGTATATACACTGAGAGGTGGATATCTCAGTGTATATACACTGAGAGGTAGATATCTCAGTGTATATACACTGAGAGGTGTATATCTCAGTGTATATACACTGAGAGGTGTATATCTCAGTGTATATACACTGAGAGGTGTATATCTCAGTGTATATACACTGAGAGGTGTATATCTCAGTGTATATACACTGAGAAGTGTATATCTCAGTGTATATACACTGAGAGGTGGATATCTCAGAGTATATACACTGAGAGAGGTGGATATCTCAGTGTATATACACTGAGAGGTGGATATCTCAGAGTATATACACTGAGAGGTGGATATCTCAGTGTATATACACTGAGAGGTAGATATCTCAGAGTATATACACTGAGAGGTGTATATCTCAGTGTATATACACTGAGAGGTGTATATCTCAGTGTATATATACTGAGAGGTGTATATCTCAGTGTATATACACTGGTAGTTTATATTAATCAGCATTTTAGGTATTAAAGTATTCTTGACTGGTGGTGACATGCAGTCTTAATGACTCTCGTGTAGTAGATAGACTTTAAACCCCATTAACACACCAACCAGTCTTAATGACCCTCGTGTAGTAGATAGACTTTAAACCCCATTAACCCACCAGTCTTCATCAGTCATCAAGACTGACCGACTCTGATTTCCTCAAAATATTTCACGTTTTACACTGATGGGCGAAACATCTGAACAGTAAAGATACCCAAGTGTTGAACATGCTGCCCGTACGGATTTAGCGCTTCCCTAAAATATTAATAATAATAATAATAATAATAATAACTAATAATAATTATTATAATTATATTAATGAGGAAGCGCTAAACCCGTATGTGCAGTGGTAATAATAATTACGTGTGTGGGGAGAAGTGCTCTTTATCCAAGGCACTGACGCTTCTCTTCCTCGCATCAAACCAGAGTATCCCATTTATCCTCTCCCCAGTGACTCCTACGGGTTGACGCTTCCTCCCATACAATAATAATAATAATAATAATAATAATAATAATAATAATAATAATATATAATAATAATAATAATAATAATAATAATAATAATAATAATAATAATAATAATAATAATAATGTTGGAGTCGGTAATATAAACATTGTAAATATTTGTCTGATAAATACTGGAATATTATCCGTCGAGTTTATATTAATTCCTTTCAATATATAACTAAACAATGTATCTTCAGATAGACTTGAAACTTACAAGAAATGATGAGTCATAGTGACAAGATAGGAAAATGACAGGATGGATAACAAGAACCTTCAAAAGTTTTTCTTGTTCTCTATAGGTTGAAATATTGCTGTATTAATGGCTCTTTTCAAGGCAGGTGAAATTGCTGACCTGGAGAATGTACAGAGAACTTTCACGGCATACATAAGTACGATAAAGCACCTAAATTACTGGGAACGGTTGAAGTCCCTCGATTTGTACTCCTTGGAACGCAGGCGAGAAAGATAGATGATAATATACACTTGGAAAATCCTATACGGATTAGTATCAAACTTGCACACGAAAATCACTCCCTATGAAAGCAAAAGACTCGGCAGACGATGCAACATTCCCGAATGAAAAGCAGGGGTGCCACGAGTACACTGAGAGACAGCACATTAAGTGTCCGGGGCCCAAGACTGTTCAACTGCCTCCCAGCATACATAAGGGGGATTTACCAATAGACCCCTGGTTGTCTTCAAGACCTTTGGTTGTCTTCAAGACCCCTGGTTGTCTTCAAGACCCCTGGTTGTCTTCAAGGCCCCTAGTTGTCTTCAAGACCCTTGGTTGTCTTCAAGACCCCTGGTTGTCTTCAAGACCCCTGGTTGTCTTCAAGACCCCTGGTTGTCTTCAAGGCCCCTGGTTGTCTTCAAGGCCCCTGGTTGTCTTCAAGACCCCTGGTTGTCTTCAAGACCCATGGTTGTCTTCAAGACCCATGGTTGTCTTCAAGACCCCTGGTTGTCTTCAAGGCCCCTGGTTGTCTTCAAGGCCCCTGGTTGTCTTCAAGACCCCTGGTTGTCTTCAAGACCCATGGTTGTCTTCAAGACCCCTGGTTGTCTTCAAGACCCCTGGTTGTCTTCAAGGCCCCTAGTTGTCTTCAAGACCCCTGGTTGTCTTCAAGACCCATGGTTGTCTTCAAGACCCCTGGCTGTCTTCAAGACCACTGGTGGTCTTCAAGACCCCCGGTAGTCTTCAAGACCCCTGGCTGTCTTCAAGACCCCTGGTTGTCTTCAAGACCCCTGGTTGTCTTCAAGACCCCTGGCTGTCTTCAAGACCCTTGGTAGTCTTCAAGACCCCTGGTTGTCTTCAAGACTCCTGGTTGTCTTCAAGGCCCCTAGTTGTCTTCAAGACACCTGGTTGTCTTCAAGACCCCTGGTTGTCTTCAAGACCCATGGTTGTCTTCAAGACCCCTGGCTGTCTTCAAGACCACTAGTGGTCTTCAAGACCCCTTATAGTCTTCAAGACCCCTGGCTGTCTTCAAGACCCCTGGTTGTCTTCAAGACCCCTGGTTGTCTTCAAGACCCCTGGCTGTATTCAAGACCCCTGGTGGTCTTCAATACCCCTGGTAGTCTTCAAGACACCTGGTTGTCTTCAAGACCCCTGGTTGTCTTCAAGACCCCTGATGGTCTTCAAGACCCCTGGTAGTCAAGACCCCTTGTTGTCTTCAAGACCCCTGGTAGTCTTCAAGACCCC
Organism: Cherax destructor; assembly: GCA_009830355.1. NCBI lineage: Eukaryota > Metazoa > Arthropoda > Malacostraca > Decapoda > Parastacidae > Cherax > Cherax destructor. The sequence continues at coordinate 56,692 of WNWK01009140.1, read as the reverse complement.
TGGTAGTCTTCAAGACCCTTGTGGTCTTCAAGACTCCTGGTTGTCTTCAAGACCCGTGGTAGTCTTCAAGACACCTGGTGGTCTTCAAGACTCCTGGTTGTCTTCAAGACCCCTGGCTGTCTTCAAGACCCTTGGTAGTCTTCAAGACCCCTGGTTGTCTTCAAGACCCCTGGTTGTCTTCAAGGCCCCTAGTTGTCTTCAAGACCCCTGGTTGTATTCAAGACCCCTGGTTGTCTTCAAGGCCCCTAGTTATCTTCAAGACCCCTGGTTGTATTCAAGACCCCTGGTTGTCTTCAAGACCCCTGGTTGTCTTCAAGGCCCCTGGTTCTCTTCAAGGCCCCTGGTTGTCTTCAAGACCCCTGGTTGTCTTCAAAACCCATGGTTGTCTTCAAGACCCCTGGTTGTCTTCAAGACCCCTGGTTGTCTTCAAGGCCCCTAGTTGTCTTCAAGACCCCTGGTTGTCTTCAAGACCCATGGTTGTCTTCAAGACCCCTGGCTGTCTTCAAGACCACTGGTGGTCTTCAAGACCCCCGGTAGTCTTCAAGACCCCTGGCTGTCTTCAAGACCCCTGGTTGTCTTCAAGACCCCTGGTTGTCTTCAAGACCCCTGATGGTCTTCAAGACCCCTGGTAGTCTTCAAGACCCCTGGTAGTCTTCAAGACCCCTGGTGGTCTTCAAGACTCCTGGTTGTCTTCAAGACCCGTGGTAGTCTTCAAGACACCTGGTTGTCTTCAAGACTCCTGGTTGTCTTCAAGACCCCTGGCTGTCTTCAAGACCCTTGGTAGTCTTCAAGACCAATGGTTGTCTTCAAGACCCCTGGCTGTCTTCAAGACCCCTGGTAGTCTTCAAGACCCCTGGTTGTCTTCAAGACCCCTCGTTGTCCTCAAGACCCCTGGCTGTCTTCAAGACCCCTGGTGGTCTTCAAGACCCCTGGTAGTCTTCAAGACCCCTGGTTGTCTTCAAGACCCCTGGTTGTCTTCAAGACCCCTGGTTGTCTTCAAGACCCCTGATGGTCTTCAAGACCCCTGGTAGTCGTCACGACCCCTGGTTGTCTTCAAGACCCCTGGTTGTCTTCAAGACCCCTGGTAGTCTTCAAGACCCCTGGTAGTCTTCAAGACCCCTGGTGGTCTTCATGACTCCTGGTTGTCTTCAAGACCCCTGATGGTCTTCAAGACCCTTGGTAGTCTTCAAGACCCCTGGTTGTCTTCAAGACCCTGGCTGTCTTCAAGACCCTGGTAGTCTTCAAGACCCCTGGTGGTCTTCAAGACTCCTGGTTGTCTTCAAGACCCTGGCTGTCTTCAAGACCCCTGGTGGTCTTCAGGACCCCTGGTAGTCTTCAAGACCCCTGGTGGTCTTCAAGACTCCTGGTTGTCTTCAAGACCCCTGATGGTCTTCAAGACCCGTGGTAGTCTTCAAGACCCCTGGTGGTCTTCAAGACTCCTGGTTGTCTTCAAGACCCCTGGCTGTCTTCAAGACCCCTGGTGGTCTTCAAGACCCCTAGTTGTCTTCAAGACCCCTGGTTGTCTTCAAGACCCCTGGCTGTCTTCAAGACCCCTGGTGGTCTTCAAGACCCCTGGTAGTCTTCAAGACCCCTGGTTGTCTTCAAGACCCCTGGTTGTCTTCAAGACCCCTGATGGTCTTCAAGACCCGTGGTAGTCTTCAAGACACCTGGTAGTCTTCAAGACCCCTGGTAGTCTTCAAGACCCCTGATGGTCTTCAAGACCCCTGGTGTTCTTCAAGGCCCCTGATGGTCTTTAAGACCCCTGGTAGTCTTCAAGACCCCTGGTAGTCTTCAAGACCCCTGGCTGTCTTCAAGAGAGAGCTGGACAGACGACTAATAAGCTTACTCTCAATACTGACAAGACCTACTTCATACAGTTTGGAAACAGAGCCACAAATGTTCCACTTAACATAACGCTAAATGGTTCACCCATCACAAGACTCACAGAGGGAAAATTCCTAGGAATCCACCTTGACAGTAGTCTTAATTCCAAACACACATACAACAAATTTCCAAGAAAATCTCAAAGACAGTAGGTATATTATCAAAGATACGCTATTATGTGCCTCATTCAGCTCTCCTTGCACTATATCATTCACTCATCTACCCTTATCTCACCTATGGAATCTGTGCATGGGGATCAACAACATTAAATCACCTTAGACCACTTATAAACCAGCAAAAGGCTGCAGTCAGAATGATAACAAATTCCCGCTCTAGACAGCATACTCAGCCAATATTCAAAAGCCTAAAACTACTCACCATAAAGAACATTCACACTTATTCTTGTGCCTACTACATACATAAAACTTTACACTCTAATATAAACCCTCCGCTCAAAATTCTCCTCACCAACTTTAATAGGACCCATGACCACAACACAAGACACAGATCACTTTTTGATATACCCCGTGTCCATATCAACCTATGTAAAAATTCTATGCACATAAAGGGCCCCAGAATCTGGAATTCATTACCAGTAAATACTAAGCTAACCTTGTCTGAAAATCAATTTAAGACTCTTCTCAAAAACCACCTACTCACCCTAAACTAAATACTCATACTGTAAATTACTTTAAAAAATGCTCAATGTTATTTTTCCTAAAGATAATTTCAATTTTTACTATTATATTACCATCGTACAAAACACTTACTACAATGTAATATCATCATATTGTAATTTGAACAATCTAATATTTAAATAAAACAAACTCTATCAATTTCTCTAATATTATGTTCGTAGTCTATAAGCCATTAGATTAAGCTGCCCTTAATGCAATGGCATGTCAGTGGCTCTCCTTGCACTTCAGTCTATGATTGTAATTACAAAACCTATGTAAACTTGCAATGAAATAAATATTTGAATTTGAATTTGAATAATAATAATAATAACAACAACATTCAATGGGACTTATTTCATATCCGTCAACTGTACTCACTAATTTGTACTGCCCTGTTTGTGGTAGCTGGGGTCGATTCACCGCCACCTGGAGTCTACCTGGAGAGAATTCCAGGGGTCAACGCCCCCGCGGCCCGGTCCGTGACCAGGAATCTTGTTGGACCAGAGCCTGATCAACCAGGCTGTTACTGCTGGCCGCACGCAGTCCAACGTACGAACCACAGCCCGGCTGATCAGGTACCGACTTGAGGTGCCTGTCCAGTGCCTGCTTGAAGACAGCCAGGGGCTTGTTGGTAATCCCCCTGATGTATGCTGGGAGGCAGTTGAACAATCTTGGGCCCCTCACACTTATTGTGTTGTCCCTCAACGTGCTAGTGGCACCCCTGCTCTTCATTGGGGGAATGTTGCATCGCCTGCCGAGTCTTTTGCTTTCGTAGGGAGTGATTTTTGTGTGCAAGTTTGGTACTAAGCCCTCGAGAATTTTCCATGTGTATATAATAATGTATCTCTCCGCCTGCGTTCTAGAGAGTACAGGTTTAGGAACTTCAAGCGTTCCCAGTAGTTGAGGTGGTTTATCGCACTTATGCGTGCCGTGAAGGTTCTCTGCACATTTTCAAGGTCAGCAATTTCACCCGCCTTGAAAGGTGCAGTTAGTGTGCAGCAATATTCCAGCCTAGATAGAACAAGCGATCTGTAAAGTGTCAACATGGGCTTGGCATCCCTGGTTTTGAAGGTTCTCATTATCCATCCTGTCATTTTTCGAGCAGATGCAATTGCTACATTGTTATGGTCCTTGAAGGTGAGATCCTCTGACATGAACACTCCCAGGTCTTTGACATTAGTTTTTCGCTCTATTGTGTGGTTGGAATTAGTTTTGTACTCCGATGAGATTTTAATTTCTTCACGTTTTCCGTATCTGAGTAATTGAAATTTCTCATCATTGAACTTCATATTGTTTTCTGCAGCCCATTTAAAGATTTGGTTTATGTCTGCTTGGAGTCTTGCAGTGTCTTCAACGGTGGACACTGTCATACAGATTCGGGTGTCATCTGCAAAGGAAGACACAGCACTGTGGCTTATATCCCTGTCAATGTCTGATATGAGGATGAGGAATAGGATGGGAGCAAGTACTGTGCCTTGTGGAACAGAGCTTTTCACAGTAGCTGCCTCAGACTTTACTCTGTTGACTACTACTCTTTGTGTTCTATGTGTTAGGAAATTATATATCCATCTACCAACTTTTCCTGTTATTCCTTTATCACGCATTTTGTGTGCTATTACACCATGGTCACACTTGTCAAAGGCTTTTGCAAAATCTGTGTATATAACATCTGCATTCTGTTTATCTTCTAGAGCATCCAGGACCTTGTCGTAGTGGTCCAGTAGTTGGGACAGACAGGAGCGGCCTGCTCTAAACCCATGCTGTCCTGGGTTGTGCAATTGATGGGTATCAAGATGGGTGGCGATCTTGCTTCTTAGAACCCTTTCAAAGATTTTTATGATATGGGACGTTAGCGCAATTGGTCTGTAGTTCTTTGCTATTGCTTTACTGCCCCCTTTGTGGAGCGGGGCTATGTCTGTTGTTTTTAGTAGCTGCGGGACGATCCCAGTGTCCATGCTCCCTCTCCATAGGATGTTAAAAGCATGTGATAGGGGCTTCTTGCAGTTCTTGATGAACACGGAGTTCCATGAGTCTGGGCCTGGAGCGGAGTGCATGGGCATGTCATTTATTGCCTTTTCAAAGTCATTTGGCGTAGTGATGATGTCAGAAAGGCATGCGTCTGTCAAGTTCTGTGGCACTCTCATGAAAAAATCATTTAGGTTTTCGATTTTCAGTCTGGTTAGTGGCTCGCTAAAGACTGAGTCATACTGGGATTTAAGTAACTCACTCATTTCCTTGCTGTCATCTGTGTAGGACCCATCCGGTTTAAGTAGGGGCCCAATACTGGTTGTTGTTCTCGACTTTGATTTTGCATAGGAAAAGAAATACTTAGGGTTTCTTTCAATTTCATTTATGGCTCTTAGTTCTTCCCGTGTCTCTTGATTCCTATAAGATTCCTTTAGTTTTAATTCGATGTTTGCTATTTCTCTGACTAGTGTCTCCCTACGTATTTCAGAGATATTGGCCTCCTGTAGCCGCTCCGTTATTCTGTGCCTTCGCCTGTATAGGGAGCGCCTCTCTCTTTCTAGTTTGCATCTTCTCCTCCTTTTCCTTAAGGGAATTTGCCTTGAGCAAACCTCAAGTACCACAGAGTTAATTTGTTCAAGACATAGGTTGGGATCCGTGATGCTTAGGCAATCTTCCCAGTTTATATCATTTAGGATTTGGTTTACTTGGTCCCACCTTATGTTTTTGTTATTGAAGTTGAATTTGGAGAAAGCTCCCTCATGGCTGATCACATTTTGTTGATCTGGAGCTCCCCGCATGCATGTCTGGACCTCTATTATGTTGTGATCTGAGTATATTGTTTTTGATATGATGACATTTCGTATCAGATCATCATTGTTGGTGAAGATGAGGTCCAGCGTATTCTCTAATCTTGTGGGCTCTACTATTTGCTGGTTTAAGGTGAACTTGGTGCAGAGATTTAAAAGTTCATGCATGTGTGAATTTTCATCTGAGCTGCCTCCTGGTGTTATCTCTGCTACCACATTGTTTGCAATGTTCCTCCATTTAGGTGCCTGAGGTTGAAATCCCCAGTAGCAAGATGTTGGGGGCAGGAGCTGGAAGATTTTCCAGACAGTGGTCAATTTTCAGAAGCTGTTCCTGGAATTGTTGGGACGTTGCATCCGGGGGCTTGTAGACAACCACGATGACCAGGTTTTGATTCTCGACCTTTATTGCTAGTACTTCAACTACATCATTTGAGGCATTTAGTAGTTCTGAACATATAAGTGACTCTGTGATATACAGGCCAACCCCCTTTTTGCCTATTCACTCTGTCACACCTGTATAGGTTGTAGCCCGGGATCCATATTTCATTGTCCAAGTGATCTCTTATGTGGGTCTCTGTGAAAGCCGCAAACATGGCATTTGACTCTGTAAGCAGTCCACTAATGTAAGGTACCTTGTTGTTTGTTGCTGGCTTTAGACCTTGTATATTAGCAAAGATGAATGTAGTTGGATTGGTGGTATTGGTGGTATGGGGGGGGTCTTTTTTTCCTGGCTCTAATATCTGTTGTAATGGAGTGGAGGCCACTGACTGTGATTCCACTCCAGAAATGATTGCAGTTGGTGTACAATTTCTGTCATTTCCTGCCAGCTTTTTTTCCTTCCTGGCACTAAAAAACCTCTCTCTCCGGAGTGGCTGTGGCTACCCTGATTTTGCCATGGTCTGGATGTTCTGTGTCGCCTCGTACCCTTTAGGTGGTATGCCTGGCAATATAAGTTATAACACTGTCTTTCCCGAATTGATGTGTGGCACATTTCAGGGTGGAAAAACTTACAGGACGGGAGGTTGCATTTGCCTGTTTTCATATGGGAACACCAGCCAAGGTCTTGTCACCATATTCCCGACCTTTTTTTGAACCCTATCATACCTATTCTTAAAACTACGCAATGACTGCATCAACCACCTCGTTTGACTTGCCTAACAACCCTCTGGGCCTGAAATATAAGGAACAAGGTACATACGGACGCTTGTATAGCGAATTTAATTGGTATGTAAATTAACGTACAGGAAATGAGTCTCCAAAAAGAATCCAGGGACTTGAAAATGAAATAGAGACCATAGAGCTGAACCCGTCTCCAGGCTGAGGGACTGACCACCTCAAACTCTTTCTACGAGGTTGATGACTGATGACATCATCTTTACCTCGCCTCTATTTCTGTCAACAATACAGTCTACTCTGTATTTGACTGAATGATGACACATATGTACGATGTCCAGTAGCCTTTATGACCCTCGTGTAGTAGATAGACTTTAAACCCCATTAACAAACCAACCAGTCTTAATGACCCTCGTGTAGTAGATACACTTTAAACCCATTAACCAACCAACAAGTCTAAATGACCCTCGCGTAGTAGATAGAAAATAAACCCCACTAACCAACTAACCAGTCTTAATGACCCTCGTGTAGCAGACTTATAAACCCAATTAACCAACCAAAAAAACTCTGAATTAGTTGGGCAACTCAATATTGTCAAAGTTGGAACACCACCCAGCCTCCAGTGTTCCACAATGAAGGGAAACTCATGTCAATTGTACCAGTTTGACGCAGCAGTTTGACACAGAGAGGAACACAGAGGAGACATAAAGGCAGTATATACCACAATACACCGGCCACAATCACTGCCTCTGACAATGGTACAGTCACAATCACTCACACTGGCCACTTTCTATTTTTTTTTTTTTTAAATTCAGGCAAGTGCTGCCCAGTTCTTGAAGAAAGTAAAGTTTTTTTTTTTTTTTTTTTGGGGGGCTTGGGTAAGCTGAGCTGATTGATAAAGCTCTACACTGAGTGAAACGTGACTTGATAAAGCTCTACACAGAAAAAAACCCCAGCAAGCTCCTGATGATGTGTTGATTGACACACGAAAGGCCTAGACCTATCATTCAACATTATATATATATATGTATATATATATATATATATATATATATATATATATATATATATATATATATATATATATATATATATATATATATATATATATATATATGAAACTGAGCACTGAACCCGTAAGGGTCATACAGCACTGTCTCCAAACTGAATATTGGTCTAAGCATTCCACAGGCTAAACTCCTGGGTGCACCTGTCACTGCAGTGCCAGGAGCTGTGAATCGATCCCTGCGACCACATATAGGTGAGTACATGGGTGAGTGTTCTCTTATTGTGACCAAGGATGTTGATACAATGTTCTCTTATTGTGACCAAGAATGTTGATTCAATGTTCTCTTATTGTAACCAAGGATGTTGATACAATGTTCTCTTATTGTGACCAAGAATGTTGATACAATGTTCTCTTATTGTGGCCAAGGATGTTGATACAATGTTCTCTTATTGTGACCAAGAATGTTGATACAATGTTCTCTTATTGTGACCACGGATGTTGATACACTGTTCTCTTATTGTGACCAAGGATGTTGATACAATGTTCTCTTATTGTAACCAAGGATGTTGATACGTTCTCTTATTGTGGCCAAGGATGTTGATACAATGTTCTCTTATTGTGGCCAAGGATGTTGATACAATGTTCTCTTACTGTGACCACGGATGTTGATACACTGTTCTCTTATTGTGACCAAGGATGTTGATACAATGTTCTCTTATTGTAACCAAGGATGTTGATACAATGTTCACTTATTGTGGCCACGGTGCCCCTACTTTTCACTGGTTTATTTTACACTTCCTGCCATCTCTCTGTTGTTATGGCAGTGTGCAGAGTTGGGACCAGGTCCTCAAGCACCTTCCATATATATATTTTAAGTCATTGCATAGGTGGCTCTTGGCTCGTGGCCTGGTAGGCAAAGCTCTGGCTTCACATGCTGAGGGTTCGGGTTCGATTCCCGGCAAGGGCGGAAACATTGAGCGTGTTTCCTTACACCGGTTGTCTATGTTCCCACATCAGTAAAATGGGTACTTGGGTGTCAGTGGACTGGTGTGGGTCGCATCCTGGGACAAGACTGACCTAATTTGCGGGAAATGCTCAGCATAGCAAGCGGCTTTCTATATAGTAGTATGTCATTGATGTCAGCTATGGTCTGTATACCTTGTACATGTACTGGTAGAAATAAAGATATTATCACTAAAGTCTACACCCAGCCATTCTACACTGGTTTCAGAAGTGGGTTCACTCTTCACTCCTTAGGATCTAAAACTAATAATAAAAATAATAATAGTTTATTTCTACTAGTACATGATACAACTTATACAGACAATAGCTGACACCTATGACATACTATATAGAAAGTCCCTGGTTATGTAGAGCATTTCCCGCAACTTAGGTTGATTTTGTCCCCAGGATGCGACCCACACCAGTCCACTAACACCCAGGTACCTACTTACTGCTAGGTGAACATGGACAGCAGGTGTCTTAAGGAAACACGTCCTGTTTCCACCCGTACCGTGGATCGAACCAAGGCATAGCACATGTGTCTTATTCATCAATAAAGACACCCAAGCGCTAAACCCTTACGGTTCATGATCATTTGGGGGAATGATACAATCTGGTTTGATCCAGGGAAGCGGAGGATAGCTCCAGTACCTTAGATCAAAAGCCAGCGTTAATGCAACTTGTGTAAGACATGTCGTACATGTCTAGACATGTCACCAGTTCACGACTCATGTCTAGACATGTTATCAGTTCACGGCTCATGTATAGACATGTCACCAGTTCACAGTTCATGTCTAGACATGTCACCAGTTCACGTCTTGTCTAGACATGTCAAGTTCACGACTCATGTCTAGACATGTCACCAGTTCACAACTCATATCTAGACATGTCACCAGTTCACGTCTTGTCTAGACATATCAAGTTCACAGCTCATGTCTAGACATGTCACCAGTTCACGTCTTATGTTAAATTCTCAACAAATCAGTGAGAATAGTTGAATCACATCTTAGACGGAGGATCGAGCCTCCACCACTACGGGAAATAACCCACACTTGTGCGACACTCGGGTATCTTTATTCCTGAAACGTTTCGCTAGCCAGTGGCTTCTTCAGTCCGATACAGAGAAAATATGGAAGACGAGTGTGAGGTAATCAGTCCCTCATCTTCTCTACATTGGACTGAAGCCACTGACTGGCGAAACGTCTCCAGAATAAGACACATGTATGTTTCCAGAATAAGACACATGTATGTCTCCAGAATAAGACACATGTATGTCTCCAGAATAAGACACATGTATGTTTCCAGAATAAGACACATGTATGTCTCCAGAATAAGACACATGTATGTCTCCAGAATAAGACACATGTTGTATGTTTCCAGAATAAGACACATGTATGTTTCCAGAATAAGACACATGTTGTATGTTTCCAGAATAAGACACATGTATGTTTCCAGAATAAGACACATGTATGTTTCCAGAATAAGACACATGTATGTTTCCAGAATAAGACACATGTTGTATGTCTCCAGAATAAGACACATGTATGTTTCCAGAATAAGACACATGTTGTATGTCTCCAGAATAAGACACATGTATGTTTCCAGAATAAGACACATGTTGTATGTCTCCAGAATAAGACACATGTATGTTTCCAGAATAAGACACATGTTGTATGTCTCCAGAATAAGACACATGTATGTTTCCAGAATAAGACACATGTTGTATGTTTCCAGAATAAGACACATGTATGTTTCCAGAATAAGACACATGTATGTTTCCAGAATAAGACACATGTATGTCTCCAGAATAAGACACATGTATGTCTCCAGAATAAGACACATGTATGTCTCCAGAATAAGACACATGTATGTCTCCAGAATAAGACACATGTATGTCTCCAGAATAAGACACATGTATGTCTCCAGAATAAGACACATGTATGTCTCCAGAATAAGACACATGTATGTCTCCAGAATAAGACACATGGTGTACATGTGTCTTCTTTAACAACTTGTTGGTTTTCTAAGCCATTTATTAAAACTTCGCAATGGTTCAGCCATTTTTCAAAAAAATAAATAACCATAGGAACGTATGAAGGATTTAGAAAAAAACTGCACCAAGAATAAAAAATTTACTACAAACATTAACTTCCATACAAAATATTACAACTATCACTTCTAAACCACGGAACAGGTGAGGCTTGAACCTATGGCGAGTCGTTAAACCCACGGGCCAGTGCGTTAACCACTGGGCCAGCTGGCTACAATACGATTCATTCAACTAGGTGTATTTATACAGCATAGGGAGGTTAGCATGGGCCACCACTGTGACCACAACTGCAGGATTTTACAGATGAATCCCACACCAGCGTGACTGTGTCGTACTCTAGCTCAAGTAATTTCTAGTTCAAGTTACAAACTTAGATTACTATTTAATAGCTACAGCGCCTCCAGTTGCTCCTGCAGAAGGCACCGCCGGGCTGGCCTGGCCTGTACCTGCCAGGGTGGAAGCCAAAGACTCCACCAGAGTGCTGGACGAGTGAGAGGAGAGCGGTGGTGTGTGTGAGGCTGCTTCACTTCTCCCAGATCCAGTCAAGCCTGCCAGTCCACCGATGAGACCATTTAATCCACTACTAGCACTTAAACCACTTAGCAAGGCCCCACTTAACCCACCTCCGCTCAGACCACTCAGTCCACCTCCAAACCCACTAAAACTTCCTAAACTACCCTGTCCATTTTGAGAAACAGTCAAATCTCTAAGTCCTGCAAACGACCCACTCAGACCAGTTAGACCGTCCTCTGGACCGCTAGATCTTCTCCCTAAGCCAGAAATAGAACTTAAACTTCCGAAATTGCCTAAGCTGCCTAAGTTCCCAAGCCCTCCAAGACCGGATAACCCAGAAAGGAGATCGTAGCTAGCACCCTGCTGCTGCTGCTGCTGCTGGTTCGTGATGTGACTACCAAAAGACAGTGACAACTCAGGAGATGACTGTTGATTATTACCTTGGAGGCCAGCACCCAAGCCAGACAGGAGGCCAAGGTAACCCAGACTACCTAAGCTACTAGACTGCTGCTGACCAAACTGGCTTGCATCACCGCTCAAGCTACCGAGGCCTGGGTTATGACTGAGCGCCCCCGGGTTCCTAAAGTCACCAGCAAGAGAACCAAAGCTTGGTAGGTTCCCCAGACCCAACAAACTAGGAAAGTCAGAGCTCTGACTGTTCCCAGCAGCAGCAGCAGCTGCTGCAGGAGGAGCCGGGAATGTGTCTGTTGAAGGCTGTTCTTCATTCTTATTACTGGTGAAACCCAGCAAGTTGAACTTCTTCAGAAAGGCCACACCAACGGGACTTAGCGAGCCTTGGAATGTATGCGAACTTGTCGAAGGAGTTGAACCACTCTTGAACTCTGAAGGATTGGGCTCAGCTCTAGTGATTCCTATGTATGGAGTGGGACTCAATGTTTGTATGGAGTTCTCTGTGGTTGTAGAGGTAAAAGTTGATGGCGGTGTAGTTGCTGTAGTGTTTGGACTGAGCGTGTTTGTTGGGGAAAGTATAACTTGTGAATAGGATTTGCTTGAAGATACAACTGAACTCTGAGAGGATGATTTTACTTGGGCTGATGTAGTTGTGGTGACTGGTGTTTGTGGTGTGGTGACTGGCGTATGTGGTGTGGTGACTGGTGTTTGTGGTGTGGTGACTGGTGTTTGTGGTGTGGTGACTGGTGTTTGTGTAGTGACTGGTTCTTGTGGTGTGGTGACTGGTCCTTGTGGTGGTGTGGTGACTGGTGCTTGTGGTGATGTGGTGACTGGTGTATGTGGTGTGGTGACTGGTGTATGTGGTGTGGTGACTGGTGTATGTGGTGTGGTGACTGGTGTATGTGGTGTGGTGACTGGTGTATGTGGTGTGGTGACTGGTGTATGTGGTGTGGTGACTGGTGTATGTGGTGTGGTGACTGGTGTATGTGGTGTGGTGACTGGTGTATGTGGTGTGGTGACTGGTGTATGTGGTGTGGTGACTGGTGTATGTGGTGTGGTGACTGGTGTATGTGGTGTGGTGACTGGTGTATGTGGTGTGGTGACTGGTGTATGTGGTGTGGTGACTGGTGTATGTGGTGTGGTGACTGGTGTATGTGGTGTGGTGACTGGTGTATGTGGTGTGGTGACTGGTGTTTGTGGCGTGGTGACTGGTGTTTGTTGTGTGGTGACTGGTGTTTGTGGTGTGGTGACTGGTGCTTGTACTGTGGGTGTGGCGACTGGCTTTTCTGGCGTGGGTGTGGTGACTGAGCTAAGAGATGCGGGTATGGTGACTGAGGTCTGTGTGGTGACCGGAATATGAGTCTCACATGTAGTAACCAGGGTCAGAGATCTGGACTTGACTATCCCAGGGGCAGGTATGGGCCCAGGTGTGGGCCCAGGTGATAATATGCGTACGGCTGTAGTTGTTGCTGTTGTTGAAGGTGTGGGTGAAGTTGATGATGTTGAAGGTGTGGGTGTAGTTGATATTGATCGAGGTATGGGCTTAGTTGGTGTAGTTGGAGGTATGGGTTGAACTGATTGCGTTGGAGAGATGGTTGTTGGAGGTATGGGTTTAGTTGATAGTGTTGGAGGCACAAGTGATGTTGGAGGTACAACTGGTGTTGGAGGTACAACTGGTGTTGGAGGTACAACTGGTGTTGGAGGTACAAGCATAGCTGAAGTTGAAGGCACTTGGAAAGTTGCTTGCAACGGTGAAGCGAGTGTGACTCTGAGAGTTGGTGTAGTGGCCAAGAATGTTGAAGGTGTTGAATGTGTTGCGGGTGTTGAAGGTGTTGAATGTGTTGCGGGTGTTGAAGGTGTTGTGGGAGGTCGAACATACTTGACAGTCACTGCTGACCCATTGTGTCTCACTCTAGAGTAAGCAGAGGAATACTGACGGTGCGAAGTCAGCTCCTCGTTCTTGGCGCTCTCAGAGAGTTCAGAGCTCTTTGAGGCTTGAGCGGCTTTAGCTCTTGCTTGTGCTTGTGAAAAGAACTCCCTGATACGCTGAAGATTGAGAGCGAGGTCTACTGTAGACGTCTCAGGAGGTTGAGTTGCTAGTTGAGTAGTCTGCATGGTACTAGACAGAGTCCTGGACACTGTCTCGTATTCCGGAGTAGAGGTGGAGAACGCGGTTGATATTTGACGTTGCCCTAAAAATCGCGTACGTACGTATCGCGACCGCGGTCTGGACCGTATTTCTTCTTGCCGTGTGCCCAGACCGTCCTTGTTGCGGGATGGAGGGTGTTGTCGGTGCCGGCTACGGCCGGCTAGATGGAAGGTGATGGGACGGGCAGTGCGGGTAGCATCAGGGAGAGTAGACAGAGGTTCTTGTTCAGAGGGCCGGGGTGAGGAAGATGCCTGTAATAAAATCAATTACATTATTGAGAGGCTCAACTCTACGTCTGTTATGAGCACTCTGAGTTGCTTATAAACAATGTAGAATGCTGTCTCAAGTAAACAATAGGCTGAAAAACTGGTCACAGTGGGCAGGCGATGCAACATCCCCCCCAATGAAAAGCAGGGGCGCCATGAGTACGCTGAGAGACAATACAATAAGTTCAGGGGCCCATGACTGTTCAACTGCCTCCCAGCATACATAAGAGGGATTACCAACAGACCCCTGGCTGTCTTCAAGACCCCTGGCTGCCTTCAATACCCCTGGCTGTTTTAACACCCCTGGCTGTCTTCAAGACCCCTGGACAGACTCTTTAAGTCAGTACCTGATCAGCCGTGCTGTGGTTCCTACGTTGGTTTGCGTGCCGCCACCAGTAACAGCCTGGTTGATCAGTCCCTGATCCACCACAAAGACTGGTCACGGAGCGGGCCGCGGGGGCGTTGACCCCCGGAAAACCTTCCAGGCATACCTTCTAGTTAGGCTAAACTGACCACCACTCAGCTAGGCTGAGGATATGACCACCTCCTAGCTAGGCTGAGGAACTGACCACCTCCTAGCTAGGCTGAGGAACTGACCACCTCCTAGCTAGGCTGAGGAACTGACCTCCTCCTAGCTAGGCTGAGGAACTGATCACCTCCTAGCTAGGCTGAGGAACTGACCACCTCCTAGCTAGGCTGAGGAACTGACCACCTCCTAGCTAGGCTGAGGAACTGACCACCTCCTAGCTAGGCTGAGGAACTGACCACCTCCTAGCTAGGCTGAGGAACTGACCACCTCCTAGCTAGGCTGAGGGACTGACCACCTCCTAGCTAGGCTGAGGAACTGACCACCTCCTAGCTAGGCTGAGGGACTGACCACCTCCTAGCTAGGCTGAGGAACTGATCACCTCCTAGCTAGGCTGAGGAACTGACCACCTCCTAGCTAGGCTGAGGGACTGACCACCTCCTAGCTAGGCTGAGGAACTGATCACCTCCTAGCTAGGCTGAGGAACTGACCACCTCCTAGCTAGGCTGAGGAACTGACCACCTCCTAGCTAGGCTGAGGAACTGACCACCTCCTAGCTAGGCTGAGGAACTGACCACCTCCTAGCTAGGCTGAGGAACTGACCACCTCCTAGCTAGGCTGAGGACTGACCACCTCCTAGCTAGGCTGAGGAACTGAACACCTCCTAGCTAGGCTGAGGAACTGACCACCTCCTAGCTAGGCTGAGGGACTGACCACCTCCTAGCTAGGCTGAGGAACTGACCACCTCCTAGATAGGCTGAGGAACTGACCACCTCCTAGCTAGGCTGAGGAACTGATCACCTCCTAGCTAGGCTGAGGAACTGACCACCTCCTAGCTAGGCTGAGGAACTGATCACCTTCTAGCTAGGCTGAGGAACTGACCACCTCCTAGCTAGGCTGAGGAACTGACCACCTCCTAGCTAGGCTGAGGGACTGACCACCTCCTAGCTAGGCTGAGGAATTGACCACCTCCTAGCTAGGCTGAGGATATGACCACCTCCTAGCTAGGCTGAGGAACTGACCACCTCCTAGCTAGGCTGAGGAACTGACCACGTCCTAGCTAGGCTGAGGAACTGATCACCTCCTAGCTAGGCTGAGGAACTGACCACCTCCTAGCTAGGCTGAGGAACTGACCACCTCCTAGCTAGGCTGAGGAACTGACCACCTCCTAGCTAGGCTGAGGAACTGACCACCTCCTAGCTAGGCTGAGGAACTGACCACCTCCTAGCTAGGCTGAGGAACTGACCACCTCCTAGCTAGGCTGAGGAACTGACCACCTCCTAGCTAGGCTGAGGAACTGACCACCTCCTAGCTAGGCTGAGGAACTGACCACCTTCTAGCTAGGCTGAGGAACTGACCACCTCATAGCTAGGTTATATTCACCGGTATTCCCCTGCAGAAGCCTGCTGACCAGGGGAAACGTTTCGACAATAGATATCAAAATGTTCCACATTAACATTAGCCCAGATTTCTATTCCTATAGATCGTGCACCAATTTGTTAATAAAGTGGGTCAGTAACTGGCTCTTGACCATCGGTATTAGTAATCTTTTGTATTTTGTAAAAATGGGTAAACCAGCATTGTAACTTGTTCAGCTATCATAACTTTAAGGCCCAGTCCCTGGACCCATTATATACCTCTATAATCTTTTGACTACCGCCCACAGGATGGGTATGGCGTGCATAATAAAGATATTAAACTAACTGCTGCTACCCTATTATACTGCGAGAAGAAAAGGAAGGTGTTGTCATGTCGTATCCTTTCACATAGGATGGGTTGTATACCATAAGTAATGAAATCTGTCAACCTGAGTTGTGATGCCTCAGAATCGTTAAGCATTCCATTGAGGGTTCATCAGTTACGACGGCTTCATCAGTTACGACGGCTTCACCAGTTACGACGGCTTCAAAGATTTCCTTCCATCAGAGCTGAAGTTACTATTACCTGGTAATTACTCTCTCTCAGGATGAACTACCCCGGTACAGCAGCTGTAGTTTCAATACTTAGCACTAGTGTACCATTGATTCCTTACTGATCCCCAACACGGTACACCAGCTGTAGTTTCAATACTTAGCACTAGTGTACCATTGATTCCTTACTGATCCCCAACACGGTACACCAGCTGTAGTTTCAATACTTAGCACTAGTGTACCATTGATTCCTTACTGATCCCCAACACGGTACACCAGCTGTAGTTTCAATACTTAGCACTAGTGTACCATTGATTCCTTACTGATCCCCAACACGGTACACCAGCAGCTGCTTAATCACTAAACAAGTCATCCTCTAACAAAGACTCGAGCCATGAGGCACTTTCCACTTGGCTGATAAACAAAACAGACCGCCTTTCACCAGCCTCCCTCCCTGTTGGGTCGTGATGCAACAACCAACTCCAAGATTTTTACGACCATACGAACAATGTTGCAACGAGACCCATTATGGACGTGTGTAATCCTCTGACTGCCGCCCACAACACGGGTATGGAGTGCATAATAAAGGTGTTCAACTAAACGATTGAGGTAACGATTTTTTTTTATGAGAGAAGTCCAATAAAGTCTAGATATAACCCTAGAAGCAAGACCTAGAAATAAGCCCTTGAAGCAAGCCCTATATAAAAGTCCTAACGTTAAGAGCTAAGCCACGAGGCTTGCTGGAGAAATCTTGTTTAACAGATTAAACGTCTAGTAATAAAAACATTCACCGAAAGAAAACTTATACGACGTTTCGCATGTAAATTCTCAAATGGGTGAAATGTCTCCTTTAGTTGTTTCTTTAAAACCCTTGTAATAGCAGTAACAGCCTGGTTGATCAGGCTCTGATCCACCATGAGGCCTGGTCAGGGACCGAGCCGCGGGGGTGTTGACCCCCGAACCCCCCCTCCAGGCTACGCAATATCTCAAATGACGAAATTTCTACCAGTAAAGTAAAAAACCACTTGTACTGAAAACTATATACTGCGTTAGCTAGGTCTGTCTGCTGAAGAGGACCTCTTTATACTTGTCCTTCACTTTTCTGCCTAAGTGGCTGCTCTACAGCGATCAGTCTTTGTGACACTAATTCCAGCTTAAAACTGTATTTAGCAAACGGAGGATCGAGCCTCCACCATTCATTGTGAATAACCCACGCGAATTTAGAGGTTCCTGTATAGTTTTGTGTAATTGTATTTGGAGGGTGTCTGCTAGCGAGGATAGTAGCATAGTATACTATTTTAAGTAGCATTGAGACGTGTATATATGTAGTTTAATATTGGGTCTTTGTAAGTCTTATGCTACTGATTATTAAATACTTACTAGATCCAGATGGAACCGTGCTCCGTTTCTTGTGTTCTCTCTTTTTGCCTGTTGCAGACGTGGTTGTTGCTGCTTCTGTTGCTGTTGATGCTGTAGTTGCTGCTGCTGTTGCTGGTGGTGCTGCTGTTGTTGCTGCTGCTGTTGTTGCTGTTGTTGATGCTGCTGCTGCTCCTTCTGTTGTTGTTGATGGTGCTGTTGGTGCGACTGGTGGTTCCGTTGCGCCAACAACCTTGGCAGTCGCTGTACTGGTCGCTTGTCTTCAGGTCGCCAAGATGGCAGTGGTCTCCGTGTTACTGACTTACTGAAGAACAGAGAACCCCATTGCTGCTGGGAGCTCTGTTGCCCTGAATTAACTGACAACACTCGCCTCTGTTGCTTCTGTTGCTCTGGTAAGCCTTCCACTTGACGCTCCAAGGCAATGTTTGTTAAATTCCGTGTTTCCTGATAGTGGTGCTTCCGTGGACTCCGTGTGGCTTCCAGTTCCTCCGGTACGGGTAGTTTTGGAAGACTGTGCGCTACTGGGGACTCCTCTTTAGTTCCCGGGTTAACTTGTTGTTGTTGCAGGGTGCTTGTTGCAGTTCCAGCAGCTATCGCACAAATACCCATCACTGCTGAAGTAAAAATGGCATCACATTACTTTTGAAAGAAAAAGGCACAATGCCGTGATTGGAACAATACATAAATAACCCGCACAGAGGAGAGACAAACTTAAAATGACGTTTCGGTCTAATTTAGGCCATTAACTAGCCACACTAACACACGAAGGCTAGAGCGTGAGACTAGTTAATAGTATAAATGCGGGTTATGTACATTACTTTTGTTAGTAAACACAAGGGCGGTAGATAAATAGTTCAGAGAACTGACAAGTTGATAAATTAGACACATGTACAACACTTGGGTATCTTTACTGAGGGAACGTTTCGCCACACAGTGGCTTCATCAGTCCAATACAAAGAATGGTGAAGATCAAAAGAAGTTTGAGGTAATCAGTCCCGTAGCCTGAAGTAGATGTAATCAGTCCAACAATCTTGATGAGAATATAGCATATGCGGTGAGGTGATGAGAGGTCAGGTGAGGTATAGCAGTCGTAGGTGTCACCTGTGGACAAATCCACAAATGGAAGTAGGTCATGACTTAAAGGTTAGGCAAGTGAAGAATTCCCAAGTTGTTGCTGTCTCTCTCTACTCCTGTTATATTTCCAACACACATGAGGCCTAGTCACAGACCGGGCCGCGGGGGCGTTGACCCCGGAAACCCTCTCCAGGTATATACATGTCTAGTGCCACTATTATGACACTACTCAGCATACACTATTCAGATAATAATATTCCTTCACAAAGCACTAAATATATTATAGTGTAAATAATTTAATACCGAATACTGCTTGTGACTACCACAGTAGTTACAGAGGTCGTACACCCACCTGTCATGACGACTACTGCCCTCATTATCACTATCTTCACTCAATCTCAACTCTCATCAATTTCAGTTCACACATCTACGCACGTTTTCAGCATTCTAAAACATGATGGAATGCGCGCATGGACTATTGAATCCATATTCAACAAAGACACTCTCAGAGACTGTATGTTTAGACTAAGACGGTTTAGAGAATATCGTGAATATGATTCAGCAGACACTGGTGGAACAGGTGCGCAGGAAGTACCAGCAGCAGCAGTTTCGCTGCGCTGTGCTCACCAGCGTTACTTTATATACACTTGCGGCAGCTAGTACACTAGAGGAAGCAGAGAAAGTGGGGAGGAGGAGCAGGGCGGAGCTAGTGGACGAGGCGGGATGTTAGAAAGGAATGGCAGGGGATTCTGACGGAGTGTCATGCTATCTGGAGGGTGTTCTGGGGGTCAACGCCCCCGCGGCCCAGTCCTTGACCAGATCTCCCGGTGGATCAGGGCCTGATCAACCAGGCTGTTACTGAAACAATGAAAATGACCCTAATCCATAAAGGTGACAGGAAAACAATAGCAAAAAATTATTTACCAATAGCTCTAACGTTTCATATCATAAAAATCTTTGAAAGAGTTCCAAGAAGCCAGATCGCCATCCATTTGGATTCATAAGAGTTGTACATCCCAGGGCAGCTGACCTTTTTTTAAAGACCATAACAAGACAAAGATCACGACAGACAGGAGGATGATGGCGTGGGTACTGAGAACTTTCAAAACAAGGGAAATAATGTCGATGGTGACACTCTTCAAATCGCTAGTGCTCCCTCACTTAGAATATTGCTCAGTGCTGACGGCCCCGTTCAAAGCAGGAGAAATATCAGAGCTGGAACAAATACAGAGATCGTTTACGGCTCATATCGAGCCAGTAAAACACCTAAATTACTGGGAACGCCTTCAAGTCTTGAACATGTACTCATTGGAGCGGAGGAGAGAGATACATGATAATATATACCTGGAAAGTACTCGAGAGCTTGGTCCCAAATCTGCACACTGCCATAACAACATACTGGAGTGAGAGATATGGGAGGAAGTGTAAAATAAACCCAGTGAGGAGCAGGGGTGCAGTGGGGACAATAAGGGAACACTGTATTAACATCCGGGGTCCCAGACTATTCAACATCTTACCAGAATATATCAGAAACACGGCTGGAACAAGTGTAGAAGCCTTTAAGAGGAAACTGAACAAGTATCTTCACCAGGTGCCAGATCAACCAGGCTGTGATGGATATGTGAGGCAGCAAGCCTCCAGCAGCAACAGCCTGGTTAACCAGGCAAGCACCAGACGAGCCTGACCCATGGCCGGGCTCCGAGAGTAGTGAAACTCTCGAAACTCTTTAAAGGTATATCAAAGGTAAAGGTCACTACTGTCTCTCACAACTACTGGACCACTACCACATGGTCCTGGATGGTCGCTGCTGTCTCTCACAACTACTGGACCACTACCACATGGTCCTGGATGGTCGCTGCTGTCTCTCACAACTACTGGACCACTACCACATGGTCTTGGGTGGTCGTTCCTGCCTCTCACAACTACTAGACCACTACCACATGGTCTTGGATGGTCGCTGCTGCCTCTCACAACTACTGGACCACTACCACATGGTCTTGGATGGTCGCTGCTGCCTCTCACAACTACTGGACCACTACCACATGGTCTTGGATGGTCACTACTGCCTCTCACAACTACTGGACCACTACCACATGGTCTTGGATGGTCGCTGCTGTCTCTCACAACTACTGGACCACTACCACATAGTCTTGGATGGTCGCTGCTGCCTCTCACAACTACTGGACCACTACCACATGGTCTTGGATGGTCGCTACTGCCTCTCACAACTACTGGACCACTACCACATGGTCTTGGATGGTCGCTGCTGCCTCTCACAACTACTGGACCACTACCACATGGTCTTGGATGGTCGCTGCTGCCTCTCACAACTACTGGACCACTACCACATGGTCTTGGATGGTCGCTGCTGCCTCTCACAACTACTGGACCACTACCACATGGTCTTGGATGGTCGTTGCTGCCTCTCAACTAATGGACCACTATGCTATGGTCTTGGATGGTCGTTGCTGCCTCTCAACTAATGGACCACTATGCTATGGTCTTGGATGGTCGTTGCTGCCTCTCAACTAATGGACCACTATGCTATGGTCTTGGATGGTCGTTGCTGCCTCTCAACTAATGGACCACTATGCTATGGTCTTGGATGGTCGCTGCTGCCTCTCAACTAATGGACCACTATGCTATGGTCTTGGGTGCACTTGAAGACAAACATAATGCAGATATAGTATACACAAACTTCAACAAGTGCGATCATGGTGTAATAGCACATAGAATGTGTGATAAGGAATTAACTGGCAAACTGGACGGATGGATCTTCAACTTTCTAACAAATTGAACTCATATCAGACACAGACAGAGATGCAAACCATAGCACCGTGTCTTCCTTTGCAGACGATACTGGCAAGGACCCTAATGGAAATAAGTCACTTTGACTTTTTTGGGTTATCCTAGGTAATTTACACTATGATAATTGTACTTATGTGTACCTCTGCCTAAATAAACTTGCTAGAATCTGCATGAGACTGTCATCCATTAAGGACACGGTAAATCTCCAAACAGATATAAACCAAGTTTTCCAATGACCAACGGAAAACAATATGATGTTCAATGTGTTCAATGTGTGAAGGACGTGGGAGTGGTAATGTCTGGGAATCTCACCTTCAATGATCACAACAGTGTCACTATCACATCTACGAGGAAAATGATAGGATGGATAATGAGAATTATCAAAACAAGGGAAGCTAAGCCAATGATCCTTTTTAAATCACTTGTTCTCTCTAGGCTGGAATACTGCTGTACACTGAAAGCTCCCTTCAAGGCAGGTGAAATTGCAGATCAAGAGAATGTACAGAGAACCTTTACTGCACATGTAAGTTCAGCAAACACCTTAATTATTGGGAACACTCGGAAGCACTTGACTTGTACTCACTGGAGTGCAGGCAAGAGAGATATATCATAATCTACATCTGGAAAATCCCAGAGGGACTGGTCCCTAATCTGCACACAGAAATCACTCACTACAAAAGCAAAAGACTTGGCAGGCGATGCAACATATGCCCAATGAAAAGCAGGGGTGCCATTAGTACACTAAGAGAAAACACAATAAGTGTCCGGGGCCCAAGACTGTTCAACAGCCTCCCACCATACATAAGGGAAATCACCAACAGACCCCTGGTTGTCTTCAAGAGGGAGCTGGACAGATACCTAAAGTCGATGCCAGATGAGCCAGGCTGTGGTTCGTACGTTGGACTATGTGGAGCCAGCAGTAATAGCCTGGTTGGTCAGTCCCTGATCCACAGGAAGACCTGGTCATGGACTGGGCCATGGGGGCGTTGACCTCCAGAACACCTAGAGGTAGATTCCAGGTAGTGGCAGGGCATTATGAAGTAAATAAGTACAGTATGTATAGACCAATATCCAACTTGCCATTACTATCTAAAATAAAATATAAACATAAACATATTTGATTGGTGGAAGAAAAGAGAGGAATGTATGAGTATAGTTATACCAATGCTCTTATGTATATGGGTGCGAAGCATTGGTGGTGAATGTTGCAACAAGGAGAAGGCTGGAGGCAGTGGAGAGGTCATGTCTGAGAGCAATGTGTGGTGTGAATATAATGCAGAGAATTCGTAGTTTGGAAATTAGAAGGTGCGAGATTACCAAAACTATTATCTAGAGGGTTGAGGAGGGGTTGTTGAGGTCGTTCGGATATGTAGAGAGGATGGAACAAAATAAAATGACTTTGAGAGTGTATAAATCTTTAGTGGAGGGAAGGCGGGGTAGGGGTTGGCCTAGGAAAGGTTGGAGGGAGGGGGTAGAGGAGGTTTTGTGTGCAAGGGGCTTGGACTTCCAGCAAGCATGCGTGAGCATGTTAGATAGAAGCGAATAGGGACAAATGGTTTTTAGGACTTGACGTGCTGTTGGAGTGTGACCAGGGTAATATTTATGAAGGGATTCAGGGAAACTGGCAGGCTGAACTTGAGTCCTGGAGATGGGAAGTACAGTGTTGGCACTTTGAGAAGATAATGATGGAGTGAATGATGGTAAAGTTTTTCTTTTTCAGGCCACCCTCCCTTGGTGGGAGACGGCCAATGTGTTAATAATAAAAAAAATATTTGATTTTTTGTGCAGTATACAGAGTGTACTTTACATTTAATAAACTATTGTTATGCCCGTGCATTTCTGGCAGACTAATCCTAATGCTTACACACTACTTAATATTAGCCATAGGTTATTGAGAGGCAAATTTTAATTATGTATTATTACAATAGAGAGGTAGCAAAAACATTACAATTAGCACAATTTACAATTGTGTGAGTGATTTATCGATCTTAAGTTAATTGGGATTTATTTAGAAGTGTCAAACTGGCTCTAAGTTTCCAGGTTATGGGAAGATTATGAGAGATTACGAAACAGCAAGTTGTTGGACGAATTGGTTTATTTGGTATAGCAAAGTGTTGGTATAGTTACATTTGGGAAATGAGGTGATTTTTAATTATAGCTCTTAATTGAGTGGCAGACAGGAGACCTTTCGCTGGTTCGGGCAATAAAGTCCAGATCTTGGGGGCCTTTATGTGCATTGTATTTTTGCATAGTGTGAAGCGGACACGAGAGATGTCGAAGAGAGTTTTGTCTTGTGTTATTATAATTATTATAATCATGGGGGAGCACTAAACCTGTAGGATTATACAGCGCCTGTGGGGGAAGGGATGGAAGGCATTCAGGCTCAATTCAGGGAACTGGAGCACAGATCTAATTACCTAGATCAAGAGCCCCTCACCAGCATCAAGGCACCTTCCTTGAGGGAAGCTTGTGTCTTGTGTTGTGACTGTGTTCTGTTGTAGCTGTCATGAAGAAGTTTGAGAGGAGGGTTTATATTCAAGTTTAATGTTCTATATATATATAGTACGAACAGTAATATGAGCGTATATTTTGTATATTAAATAAATTCAAACCCTTGAAGAGTGGAGGGGTGTGTTGTCTAGCGCAGGAATTGGCAATCATCTGCACAGCAGCTTTTTGTTGTGTTATTAATGGTTTAAGATGATAGGTCGTGGTAGATCCCCAAGCACAAAAACCATAGGTGAGGTAAAGGTAGATTAGAGAGTGATATAATGTATGTGGTGTTGCTTAAGGTACATAGTACCATATCTTGGAGAAGATGTCTACTGTTTTGGAGACTTTCTTGGATATGTGTTGGATGTGGGTATCAAATTCAAGGTTGCAGTCAAGGTGGAGACCTAAAAATTTGCCCTCAGTGTGTCTTGTAATGGGGGAATCATTAATCAATATGTTAAGTTGGATATTTAAAGCAGTTTCCAAACAGCATATAGTAGTACATTTTATGTATATTGAGAGTTATTTTGTTGGTCGTCATCCACATAGATATTTCTGGTAGCATGTCATTAACAATGTCACTAAGACGTAAGTAGTGTCATCTGTGAACACAACTGGTTTAAGGAGATAAGATGCATTGGGAAGATCATTGATATAAATGAGAAAGAGCAGAGGGCCAAGGACACTGCCATGTGGCACTCCTATTGCTACTGGCTGTGTAGTCGAGGTTACACAGTTTGTGGAGACATACTGGTGTCTATTGCTAAGATAAGATTTTAGGTATTTAAGGGTATGTCCTCTGACCCCATAATGTTTTAGTTTAAGGTGCAAGCAGAGCCAGCCTTGGAGGTGCGGGGCCCAATTGGGAACAATTTTGGTGGTGTCCATGTATGGAAAGCAATCAAACTGTGTGCTTAAAAAATGCATGTAAGCTAATAGACCAAACAGATGTAAGCTACATTTTAATATAAAATTGCATACATGTCAGCCTACAAGTAACAAACAAAATTTGTATATCATCTCTGAAAAGTACATAGTCACAATACCACTTGCTTTAGTCACTGTGAAATGATTTATTAACCCTTTGACTGTTTTGGACGTATATATACATCTTACGAGCCAATGTTTCTGACGTATTTATACGCCTAAATTCTAGCGGCCTCAAATCAAGCAGGAGAAAGCTGGTAAGCCCACATGTGAGAGACTGGGTCTGTGTGGTCAGTGTGCACAGTATAAAAAAAATCCTGCAGCAAGCAGTACATAATGAGAAAAAAAAACTCCGACCGTGTTTTTGGATTAAAACGCCGACTTTGAGGTGTATTTTCGTATAGTATTTATGGTTGTATTCTCTTTTTCATGGTCTCATTTGATAGAATGGAAAACATATTACAGGAATAGAGATGATTTTGATTAGTTTCATGATGTAAACGATCTTGAAATTGAGCTCAAATTAGCGGAAATGTTCGATTTTTGCCAATGTTCAAAAGTAAACAAATCACACCACGTGTCCAATACACATCAACACGTGAGTCTAATATTCTTTCACAAGTGCACAGATATTATTTATACAATTTTTACAATAATGCAATAGTCTGCATAACAATAAATCTTCTATTTTTTGTGTGAATAAAAAATCAAAATAAAAAGAAAGAGTAATGTAAGAGGGGCCTCAAGACGTGACTAATGAACAGATAACATCTTATTTTAGTGCTAGGGATGTCTGCATTGTTTATTCTGGACCCTATTTTGAAATTTACATCTTTTTTATTTTGCATGAAATTGGCAAAATTGCCATTTTCTGACCACTTTATTGGGAAGTTGAAATCGGTAAATTGGTGATTTCTTGTACTCAATCGATAGAACAAATGGAGTTCTAAAGAAATAGCTATGAGTTTGGTCAACTGTCCCAATGGAATTTGGCCAAAAATAGGACTCAAAGTCGGCGAAATCACTGATGCGTATATATCACTGACATCGCTAACTTTGCGAGAGCGTAATTCCGTAAGTTTTCAATCAAATTTCATACTTTTGGTGTCATTACCATCGGGAAAAGATTCTCTATTATTTCGTAAGAAAAAATAATTTTTGTTTTTTTCCAAAATTTTCCGACATAGAATGACAGTTTCAGAATGGGGCCTCTGACAGTCAAAGGGCTAAAAATATTAATTTATTTTTGTTCAGAAAAAAAAATATCAGAATTTAAGTGCACTGTTGGAAACAAATTACAGTGGACCCTCGGTTAACGAAAAAAATTCATTGCAGAAGCCTGCTCAAGTGCCATTACCGAACGAATTTACGTCCTTAAGAAATAATGTCATGTAGGTTAGTCTATTTCAGACCCCCAAAACTACACTTCCACAAGAACTTACAAAATTATACTTACATAATTGCACGATTTCCGGGGTATTCGTTAACCGAGGGTCCACTGTATTTTTTTTGGACTTCTAAAAATCACTTTACATTTTTTTACTTTGTGTTGTTGTGTGTACTTGACAAGCCGAGAGTAGATTACACTCTAGCGTGGGGCCCAACTGGGAGCAATCGGTCCAATTGGCTTAAGGCCGGCCCTGGGTGCAAGATATTGTGGTTCACTGTATCAAATGCTTTCTGCAGGTCTATGAAGAGCCCCAGAGGATATTAATTTTTTTCAAGTGCTGCATACAGCATTTCACGCATTTGTATAATTGCATCATTCATACTTTTTTTTGGCCTAAACCCAAACTGGCAGAGGTTGAGTATGTTGTGAAATATCAGGTAGGTGTAAACTCGCTTATGTATTATTTTTTGAAGATTTTAGATACTAAGGGCAAGTCTGATATAGACCTATAGTTGTTCACTTCAGCTCGATCACCTCCTTTAAGGATCAGGGTGACCCTTGCTGTCTTGAGTATGGATGGGAAAGTTAAAGATCCCACTGATTTTTTAAACAGAGTTGCAACAGTGGAAAACAGTACATGAGCTGTTTTTTTGTACATGAGTGATGGCAAGTGTGGAGAACTGGTTAGATAAGTACACTTTACTGCATGAAACAACATATAGCAATCGGTACTTATCTGTTAACAGCACGATGTACAGCAGCCTCTCCCTGGACATCCCTCCGGGGTACCGTTCCAGGTCCACTGTAGCTGTGGATTAACAAGTTTGTTAGTCCTATAATTTGCCCCAAAGGAGCATATATCTCAGCATTTCATTATCATCTGAAATGCTTAGTGGTACTCACTTGGTTTTGGGAGAACCACCCACGTAATACGGCCTCGAATAGGACAGCCCTAATCACCCTGTGTGTGCCCAAGGACTGCAGTTCTTTATGGTGATACAAGCGAGATTAAGACTTACCTTCCTCGTGTAACATGAGCTTATGACGTTGACAGCGCTATTAAGGCTCATATCGGTGACTTGACTGAAGGCTTGAGTGTCTCAGGGAATGTTGCACTAATGTTCGCCACTACATCAGGAATGTTTGTTGCAATCACTCGCAATACCGGTTCCACTTCACCATTCAGTACCATCCTTTGTTCATAGTTTTGTGGTATTATCCACAGCAGGGAGAACACAAAGACACAATAAACACTATGTGATCATTTCTACCACTTATTTCCAGACTTCTATCAGGGAACTAGTCTAACTTTCCTAGTTTCCTGAGATTGTCAGAATGAACAAGTCAAAAATGCACTGGTCACTACTGTCCCTTTGTCTTTTAACGATAAGGAGGCAATGCCCTCGTGACACACACATCTCTCTTCCGTTCCTTGAAGCAATCTGAGGCCTGCCGCCCTCGTCGCCCTTCTCAACATCCCCACAAAGGATATGCTGAACTTAGCTTTATATCTCTTCCATGCTACACATTCCAAAAGTATTCAATACAAGAGGGTAGGTTTCTTCTTATCTAGCTATAGACTTGTAGATAAAGTGGGCGCAAGGTTTCCCTTAATTTTCCTGCTAAGGGCAAAAAGAGTAATTACGTACTCTGGTTTAACCCTCACTGTGTAGTTGATCAAGAACTCTAGCAAGGAGAGGAAGGCGTGCCTCATGACGCTATGGTACATACATGTGGGTTTAATCAAACTGTTTGTGAGGAAGGAAGAGTCCACTAGCCCCTTCCAAGAGGGCTTAGTCCCTCAGAGGGCTGACGGGGGGCTGAGAGATACCCCCTTTACTGGAGAATTTTCTCCACAGCAAGTTACTTAGGTCTCCCGTCTTGCTTTTTAGTGACTATGATGAGTGAGACTTCAGTAGGATTAGTAGGAGCCACATACGTACAGTGGACACCCGGATTTCGTCAATAATTCTTTCCAAAAGGCTGTTCGAGTGCCGTTACCGAATGAATTTGTTCCCATAAGGACGAGTGTAAATTAGATTAGTCCATTCCAGACCCCCAAAAATACACTTACAAAAGCACTTACAAAAATACACTTACATAATTGTTCGAGTTGGGAGCTGTACGAAATCCGGGGGTCCACTGTATAGAGTATTTGGGTAATTTCCAGTAGTCTTTTGCCTGAGTATTTTAGACTGGGATTTTGCTCTCTAGTATTGATTCTATAGTAGAGAAGAAAACATTAAGTATATGTTGGCAGTATCTACAGGCTGATGTGTGGTTAAAAATCCCAACAAATCTTATCTCAAAAAAAAAAAAAAAAAAAAAAGCGACTTCCCAGGGTTAAGATCTGAAAGATGATAACAAAAGGCAAATAAAAAACATAATTTCATACATATGGTAGTTTATTGACATGCACCTCTTGTATAACTGCTAAGGCTACTAGTGCTTACTTCTAACCATTAGTGACAAGAATATTGTACTTTAGCCCTTATCATGTTGTAACATATGAACGGTTATTCCTCTGGTTAATTTTTGGTCAGTTTGAGAGTGGTTAAGCTGTCAGAGCTGAACCTGGTGATTGTTAAGCTTGATGATTGTTTCATCAATCTGGTGATTAAGCTTGATGATTGTTTCATCAACCTGGTGATTGTTAAGCTTGATGATTGTTTCATCAACCTGGTGATTAAGCTTGATGATTGGTTCATCAACCTGGTGATTGTTAAGCTTGGTGATTGTTTCATCAACTTGGTGATTGTTAAGCTTGATGAATGTTTCATCAACCTGGTGATTGTTAAGCTTGATGATTGTTAAGCTTGATGATTGTTTCATCAACCTGGTGATTGTTAAGCTTGATGATTGTTTCATCAACCTGGTGATTGTTAAGCTTGATGATTGTTTCATCAACCTGGTGATTGTTAAGCTTGATGATTGTTTCATCAGCCTGGTGATTGTTTCATCAGCCTGGTGATTGTTTCATCAACCTGGTGATTGTTAAGCTTGATGATGGTTTCAACCTGGTGATTGTTAAGCTTGATTGTTTCATCAACCTGGTGATTAAGCTTGATGATTGTTTCATCAACCTGGTGATTAAGCTTGATGATTGTTTCATCACCCTGGTGATTGTTAAGCTTGGTGATTGTTTCATCAACCTGGTGATTGTTAAGCTTGATGATTGTTTCATCAACCTGGTGATTGTTAAGCTTGGTGACTGTTTCATCAACCTGGTGATTAAGCTTGATGATTGTTTCATCAACCTGGTGATTGTTAAGCTTGGTGATTGTTTAATCAACCTGGTGATTGTTAAGCTTGATGATTTTCATCAACCTAGTGATTGTTAAGCTTGGTGATTGTTTCATCAACCTGGTGATTGTTAAGCTTGAAGATTGTTTCATCAACCTGGTGATTGTTAAGCTTGATGATTGTTTCATCAGCCTGGTGATTGTTTCATCAACCTGGTGATTGTTAAGCTTGATGATGGTTTCAACCTGGTGATTGTTAAGCTTGATTGTTTCATCAACCTGGTGATTAAGCTTGATGATTGTTTCATCAACCTGGTGATTGTTAAGCTTGATTGTTTCATCAACCTGGTGATTGTTAAGCTTGGTGATTGTTTCATCAACCTGGTGATTAAGCTTGATTGCTTCATCAACCTGGTGATTGTTTCATCAACCAGACCATCACTGCTTGCAAGGAGACGTAAGTGAAACACAAGCACCACATATAACCTGACCATTTCGGGCTTTAAAATAAATGTCCCAATTGTTTTGAACTCAAATAAATGTCCGGACTGTTTTCGACTCTCAAATAAATTGCCAGACTGTTTTTGACTCTCAAATATATGGCCTGATTGTTTTGGACTCAAATAGTCTGTTTTTGACTCTCAAATGGCATGTTTTGGGTTTTCTTATAAAAGGCCTGACTGTTTTTGGCTCTGAAATGGCCAGACTGTTTTGGACTCTCAAATAAATGGCCAGACTGTTTTTGGCTTTCAAATAAATGGCCAGACTATTTTGGACTCTCAAATAAATGTCCAACAATAATTCTTATCAGGGTAAATGTAACAGTCTAGGAGATACAGTAATTGAGGTTCGGGTAATATTTCTTTTGACGAAAGAATTTTTTTTTTTAGTCACTTGAGAAAAAAAGGCAAATTTGATTCAATTTCATTTGCAAAAGCTCACAACCATTTTAATTATAAATCCTGTTTCAAGTACATCATCGTAACATGTTTAAGAAATAAATATATCGATAATTCTAAGCCTAAGACCTGTGTGATCAGGAGTGGATCTACTATGAAAATAATGGAGGTTGAGCTTCAGGGCCCGTAATCCCTGAGGGGCCCCAAAAGCGACTTTAGTCCACATTGCTTAAATATTTTGGGTCAACTGTATGAGGAGGGGTTGTGAAGGGGCCCCCATAACAGTTCAAGCTTCAGGGCCCCATAACAGTTCAAACTTTAGGGCCCCAAAAATGTAGGTCCGCCACTGCATGTGATATATCGTATTTTCCAGAATATAAGACACACGAGCATACATACACAATAATGTTTCCAAGCAGTTGTAACATAACGTTAGCAAACAACTGCGAAAGTGTAACACAAAGCCTACTCTTGACCCCTCACCTTGAGCATATAAGGCGCAGGATGATTTTCCAAGTCCTTTTTGTGGGCAAAACAGCGCATTTTATATGCTGGAAAATACGGTACAATAAATCATCAAACCTACTTGGAAAAAAAGTGAAGTGTTAGCATTTTTTCTGATATCAAATTATAAGTTTTTGCTAAAAAATTAGGCTTGTAATGCAATATTTTACATTGCCAAGTCAACACATAAAATGCACCTTTACAACCCTTATACACAAAATCATCAGTAAAACTACTATTGCATAACTACAATAAATATACAGCGTGGTATGTCACAGTCAAACTTCCCAATAAAGTTTAAAATTAAGTAAAAAACTGCTACTAATAAAGCCAAATTCAGCGTGCCTTATTTGTACTGCAATAAATACGTTACAACACGAAGCACAATACTTAAGTCATCCTTGATTCGTGCTATATAACTGTAAGACTGTTTCTTAACAACTATTATTATTATCTCTACGATCGTTTTACTTGAGATCAAATAGAAAGTAAATCTGTGTTCTGCTGGCAGTAACAGCCTGGTTGATCAGGCCCTGATCCACCAGAAGGCCTGGTCATGGACCGGGCCGCAGGGGCGTTGATCCCCGAAACACTTTCCAGGTTATTTTTTCATCTTCCGTGTAATTTAATATATATGCCAGTAAATTACAATACATATACAGTGGACCCACGAGTTTCGGTCATAATTCATTCCAGAAGGCTGTTCAAGTGCCATTACCGAACGAATTTGTTCCCTTAAGGAAAAATGTAAATTAGATTAGTCCTTTCATACCCCCAAAAATACACATACAAAAGCACTCACAATATTAAACTTACATAATTGTTTGATTTCCGAGGTGACTGAAACTCAGGGGTCCACTGCATGTATGCATGCAATAATCGCGAATGAGCAATAAAAGATGCAAAATAACCACAGGGGGAGTTTAGTGATAGCTCTAGCCCAGGACTTCCTACTCATTTCTGCAACACTGCAAGCTCCTAATGTGTTGACTGAAACACAAAAGGCCTAGAGCTATTATTCAACTCCTGATGTTGTTGTTTTGTATATGTATCAATGTATTTCATGTTAGTTGTGTATGTGCGTGCGCATGTATGCATATGTATTTATTATAGTGTTGATTGAGTTAAGCAAACACTGACCATATGGATAATACAAGTAACCCACACTGAAGAGTATAGTACGTACAGTGGATCCCCGGATTACGTACTGCTCCAAACTCGAACAATTATGTAAGTGTATGTTTGTAAGTGCTTTTGTAAGTGTATTTTTGGGAGTCTAAAATGACTAATCTAATTTACATTATTCCTTATGGGAACAAATTCGTTCGGTAACGGCACTTGAACAGCATTCTGGAACGAAATAATGACGTAATCGGGGGCTCACTATACATAAATTTGTAACAAATATTTTCAGTCTAATAGACACCGTCCTCAGATGCTGCTAACCTAGCATGTCAGGTACATGGCGACGAAGAATCACTGAAACCAGCCTAAGGGCCATGCCAAACTGATCCCTCCCTTTTTCTACACATTATTTTTAACCCACCAGCCATCTCCCACCAAGGCTGGGTGACTCGAAAAAGAGGAAACGAAAGTGCTTATCCTTTTTAACCCTTTGGGGGTCCAAGGGGTCTCTCTGAAACTCGTTCTCAGGGTCCACGAATTTAAAAAAAAAAATTATTTTTTTCTTATGGAATGATAATCTTTTTCCGATCATAACGCCACAAAAATTATGAAATATGATCGAAAACTAACGGAATTATGCTTTTGTGAAGTTAGCGGTAGCCATGACACTTACGCATCGGCGATTTCGCCCACTTTGAGCCCTATTTTCGGCACATTCCAATGTTTCAGTCTACTAAAATTATAGCTATGTCGCTAGAACTCCATTTCTTCTATCGATTGAGTACAAGAAACCACCTATTTATCAATTTTAACTACCCAAAATAGTGGTCAGAAAATGGCAATTTGGCCAATTTCACACAAATTTCAAACGATGCCAATTTCAAAATAGGGTCCATAATAAACAAGGCAGACATTCCTGGCACTAAAATAACATCTTCTCTGTTCATTAGTCACGTCTCCAGGCCCCTCTTACATTACTTTTGCTTTCCATTTTGAATTTTTATTCTCACAAAAAAATAGAAGATTTACTGTTATGTATACAACTGCATCACTGTAAAAATGGTATAAATAATATCAGAGCAGCTCCCAACTCGAACAATTATGTAAATGTATTATTGTAAGTGCTTTTGTAAGTGTATTTTTGGGGGTCTGAAATGGACTAATCTAATTTACATTATTCCTTATGGGAACAAATTCGTTGGGTAACGGCACTCGAACAGCCTTCTGGAACGAATTATGTACGAAACTCGGGGTACCACTGTATAGTAAATAAACACACACACAGTTTACCCACATGTAATGCATCACACTTCAGTTTCTCACTGAAACACTAATGAAATTCTGTTTTCCAATCCCACACTGCATGGAAAAAAATCAGTAGTATAGAGAACATGTGGTAAATTTAGGAAAAATATGCATCAATCCATGTTGCATGCCAAATTCTGTAACAATATACCATGGATACAGTATTTTCTATACACCCTTGTCACAGTTAGCCTAGAGATAGGTTAATTTTTTGAGAGGTCTATTGTTACCCCATTATGTAAACAACTTCCCATGCTGCAGTTACTTAAAGGAACAATACCATGTTTGGGTAAAAGGACACAAGGACAACTAATGTGACATATTATTGTGGCAACGTTTCACTGTAACGGCTTGACAAAGCTCCCGGAGAGCGAAATGTTGCCACAATAAAATGCCACAATAGTTGCACTTGTGTCCTTTTACCTAAACATATTGTCGGTAATTCTACCAACATTATTTCGAAAAGTACCAAACCTACTCAACCATGCGTGAATAAAGTATTTTGAATCTTGTCATAACCCTATCTTCTCTCGGGATAATAGTCATGGTACTCAACAGGAATATTAGTGATGAAGCTGTGACGGACAAGCATAAAGTATGAACATTTAAAAAAAATAAAAACAAGAGGTGTTAGATAAGCTTAATGCTGAGTTACATGTGAGGGAGACTGTCCACGCATATGGTGGAAACAAAGAAACAATTCATACAACCAGAAAGAATAAGTTAAAGATTAGAGCTTGTGCAGTGAGTAATCCTGAGGTCAAAACTAAAGAAAATAGAAACGTTCTATAATGTGTAGAGAAGAAAACAAAGAAAGGTGTAAGTTAGTTTATTTAGGCACAAGTACAGTGGTACCCCTGATTTCGTACACTTCCCAACTCGAACAATTATGTAAGTGTATTTTTGTAAGTGCTTTTGTAAGTGTATTTTTGGGAGTCTGAAACGGACTAATCTAATTTACATTCGTCCTTATGGGAAAAAATTCATTCGGTAACAGCACTCGAACAGCCTTTTGGAAAGAATTATTGACGAAATCCGGGGATCCACTGTACTATTATCATACATAGTGTAAATTACCTGATAACACAAAAAAAAGTTAGTGACTAATTCCCTTTGGGGTCCTCTCAAAGGCCTTAATGTATGGGAAAAAGCCCAATTGTGCTGTAAAACAGCAACTGAGAAGGAAGGAAAAGTGACACAAGAGCATTCGCTTATTTCTCGATAGTTTAGCCATTTTAAAGTGAGCAGTCTACTGGATAATATCGAATTTCATGGGAAAAGTACACCCACTGACCATGTTGCCGCTGAGAATTTCTCAGCCCACATCAAGAAAATTTTACACACACAACCCGCACATATAAAAAAGAGAGAAGCTATGACGACGTTTCGGTCCGACTTGGACCATTTACAAAGTCACACTAACACAAAGGACAGGTAGAAGGGGTATTTATAGGCAGGCAGACAGGGGAGGGCACAAGAAAGTGGTGGAGGAGTAATAATGGAGGTAGTAGTGGTAGTGGTAGTAGTAGTAGTGGAGTCAGTCATATTCTAGGAAAGGAGCACTGCAATGAAGCTGGCAGCCTGCATAGGGTAAGGACAAGAACACAGAGGGGAAAAAAATGAAAATAAAATAAAGAAGGACAAATACAAGGCAAAAGAAAAGAAAGAAAACCCAGAGGAGAAAGGAGAAGGGGGAAGAGATAGAAGGGGAAGGAATCAGGTTAAGTCACGGGTGTTCTGAAGTTTGGAGCATTTAACAATGTAATGGGAGAGGAAAGCATCTACAGAGACAAAACCAGGGCTAAGATTCATACAGGGAAAGTTGTGTATAAGGGAGGATTCAACAAGATGGCGACTGTGAAAGTTGGACGTAGGGTAGACAGTTTTAGCAGAAGACCAATCAATAGGATGACTGTGATCTCTGACATGACATGAAATTTTGCCTGAATGTAACTATAAGCCTGAGCAAGTGTTCAATGCTGAGGAGACAGATGGATTTTGCAAGACACATTCTAGATTAAAGGCAGCCAAGGATCGTCTGAACTTGTCTTTGTATGCTAATGAAGCAAGTGACTTCAAGAGCACTTAATGTTTTAATATTGTTCGCAGAGTCCTCATGATTTAAAAGATAAAAGGCAAAAACCACTTTTCCTGTTATTTGTTGGTCGAAGAAGATAGCATGGATGAGTGAGGCCATTTGTTGAGTGGTTAGTTAGTTTAACATCTTCATTATGCACCCCATACCCATCCTGTGGGCAGGAATCAAAAGATTACTGAGGCACATAATGGGTCCAGGGACTGTATCTCAACATTACAGAGTCCAGGGACAGTACCTCAACATTACAGAGGTACATAATGGGTCCAGGGACTGTAGTTCAACATTACAGAGGTACATAATGGGTCCAGGGACTGTACCTCAACATTACAGAGGTACATAATGGGTCCAGGGACTGTAGTTGTTGTTGTTGTTGTTATTGTTGTTGTAGTAGTAGTAGTTGTAGTAGTAGTAGTCGTCATCGTCGACGACAACTAAAAAAGAAGAGCACTTCAAGGGAGCTAGGGGTCCACAAAAGGTAGAAAACAAAAACACATGTTCTTGTTTCTACCCTTTGGGGGCCCCTAGCTCCCTTACAGTGCTCCTTTTTTTTGGTCTTCGACTGACTCCACTACTTCTACTACTATGGTGGTTATGTTCTTGGGAACATAACCACCATGTACAGTGGACCCCCGAGTATCGTAATTAATCTGTTCCAGGAGCTATTACTTAACACGAAGTTTACGAAATTCGAACCCTTATTTCCCATAAGAAATAATGTAAATACAATTAATCCGTTCCACAAAAAAATATTCACATACAAAATAATTAAAAATAATATATATATATACATTTACTTACCTTTATTGAAGTGCTGCAGGCATCTGGAATATAGGGTAATGAGTAATGAAGGTCCTCTTGGGCATTTTCTTCCAAAACAGGCCGGTTTCATCACAATTAAACACTTGTTGGGGGAGGAATTCTTCAGCCTCTACGAAGGGAATCCACCTGCATGCCTGCTACACTCCCTGCATGCCTGCTACACTCCCTGCATGAATGCTACACTCCCTGCATGCCTGCTAAACTCCCTGCATCAATGCTAAACTCCCTGCATCAATGCTAAACTCCCTGCATCAATGCTAAACTCCCTGCATGAATTATACACTCCCTGCATCAATGCTAAACTCCCTGCATCAATGCTAAACTCCCTGCATCAATGCTAAACTCCCTGCATGAATTCTACACTCCCTGCATGCCTGCTAAACTCCCTGCATGAATGCTACACTCCCTGCATGCCTGCTAAACTCCCTGCATGAATGCTAAACTCCCTGCATGAATGCTAAACTCCCTGCATGAATGCTAAACTCCCTGCATGAATGCTAAACTCCCTGCATGAATGCTAAACTCCCTGCATGAATGCTAAACTCCCTGCATGAATGCTAAACTCCATGCATGAATGCTAAACTCCCTGCATGAATGCTAAACTCCCTGCATGAATGCTAAACTCCCTGCATGAATGCTAAACTCCCTGCATGAATGCTAAACTCCCTGCATGAATGCTACACTCCTTGCATGCTTGCTAAACTCCCTGCATGAATGCTACACTCCCTGCATGAATGTTACACTCTCTGCATGAATGCTACCACTGGGGTGCCACTAGGAAGCTTCTTTGGACCCATGGTGACTTATTTCACAGTGACAATCACTAAACCACCAAAAAAGACACCAAATGTATTGTGAATGTTTGAAAGAGCGGGCTGGGTAATGTTCTCTCAATGGTAAACAACGCTTCACTGGTGGACATCCTGCGTCCTGCGCAGACGCGGAGCAGGCGGACAGGTCTAATACGTTACGAAACACGAGCCAGTTTACGATTCTCGAAATCGAAAAAAGCTTACGAAACACGATTTTTACGAAATAAGAACCTTACAAAACTCGGGGGTCCACTGTACAGTGGAATCCCGAGTTTTGAACGCCATGGCAATCGAACAAATTGAGTTTTGAACGCTTTTTTCGAATAAATTTTGTCCCGACTATCGAACACGTCCCACATTTCGAATAAGTGCGTTCCAGACCTGTCCGCCCAGGCGCTTGCGGCGTCCTGAGCCAGTCTAGCGTTGTTTACCCTTGAGTGAATATTACCCTGTACGCTCATCCAAACATTTCACAATTAATTAATTGTGTTTGGAGCTTGTTCATTAAGTGCGACTGTGAAATAAGCTACCATGGGTCCCAAGAAAGTTCCTAGTGGTACCCCTGTGGTGAAGAAAGTGAGAAACACCATAGACATGAAGAAGGAAATTATACAAAAATACATGAGTGGTGTGCAAATTTCTGAGCTTGCCAGGATATATGGCAAAAAACAGGTCAACTATCGCTTCTATAAAATGTTATTTTATTTGTTTAAATATTTAAATACATGCATTTGTTTAATATATCTTTACTATGTAATTTTTGTGTGTATGTGTAACTATAATTAATCTCATTATTCTTATGGGAAATATTGATTCGACTTCGAACGTTTCGAGTTTAGAACAAACTCCTGGAATGGATTATGTTTGAAACTTGGGGTTCCACTGTATTGAGTAATAGTCTACTTAGAGACCGTATATATATATAAACAAGTGGTTATGTTCCTGGGAACATAACCACCATGTATTGAGTGATAGTCTACTTAGAGACCATATATTATATATATATAAACAATCAATTAATAATTGCCTTATTAGTCTTAAGATCGATTAAGCCTTCAGGCTTTCTGCATGAACAGGCTATCAGGCATAAGCCTGCAGGTTTCTGCATGCACAAGCCATCAGGCATAAGCCTGCAGGTTTCTGCATGCACAAGCCATCAGGCTTAAGCCTGCAGGTTTCTGCCTGCACACCTAAATGTTACCCATCTCTGTACAAACACTATCATGCTGAATTAAACTAAATCTGAATTATCCACTTAAAGTTACTACAGTTTGGTTTATGGATGTTACCTCTATAAAGTTTCTTCAACACTCATACTGTATAATACACACATGTATAAGTGTGCCCCTTATACACCTGTCAGTTCTTATGCTTAGTGTACTGTACCTATCATCCACCTATCAGTTACTTACTCTTTATGTGCGTATCATTCACTTATCAGTTACTTACACTCAATGTACCTGTCACAGGCCTATCAGACACTTAATGTAACAATGTACCTGTCACAGGCCCATCAGACACTTACTGTAACAATGTACCCATCACAGGCCCATCAGACACTTACTGTAACAATGTACCTGTCACAGGCCTATCAGACGCTGTAACAATGTACCTGTCACAGACCTATAAAAAACTGTAACAATGTACCTGTCACAGACCTATAAAAAACTGTAACAATGTACCTTTCACAGGCCTATCAGATACTGTAACATTTTTTCAGCCACTGAAATAAGAGAAATACCATACATACATACAGTGGACCCTCAGTTTTCGTTGAAAATTCTTTCCAGAAGGCTGTTTGAGTGCCGTTACTGAACGAATTTGTTCCCATAAGGACAAATGTAAATTAGATTAGTCATTTCAGACCCCCAAAAATACACTTACAAAAGCACTTGCAAAAATACACTTACATAATTGTTCGAGTTTGGAGGTGAACGAAAACCGAGGGTCCACTGTACATACATTTACCGCTAAGGCAATTAGTACTGTGAAGTATTTAGGAATTTACTCTATCTCAGCTGTGAATAAACTAGGTGTCATAGTTAACAACCTAGCCTCCTAGATGTCATAATTAACCACCTAGTCTACTGGGCATCATTAATTAACCACCTACACATCATAATTAACCACCTAGCCATCATAATTAATCACCTAGCCAGCATAATTAACCACCTGCCTCCTTATGGAAAACTTGTATTTGCTACTTTAAGGCTGAAATATACTTCTCCATATATTATTAGTAGTAGGTTGGTAGACAGCAACCACCCAGGGAGGTACTACCATCCTGCCAGGTGACTGTGAAACAGAAACCTGAAACTGTTTTACATGATGGTAGGATTGCTGGTGTCTTTTTTCTGTCTCATAAACATGCAAGATTCCAGGTACGTCTTGCTACTTCTACTTACACTTAGGTCACACTACGCAAACATGTACACGTTTATGTATACACACTCATCTGAGTTTTCTTTGATTTTATCTTAATAGTTCTTGTTCTTATTGCTTTTCCCTTTCATATTCATGGGGAAGTGGAATAAGAATCTTTCCTCCGTAAGCCATGCGTGTTGTAAAAGTCAACTAAAATGCCGGGAACAATGGGCTAGTAACCCCTTTTCCTGTATAGCTTACTAAAAAGAAGAAGAAGAAAACCGTCAAAGTGGGATGTTTGAATGTGCGTGGATGTTGTGCGAATGATAAGAAAGAGATGATTGTAGATGTTATGAATGAAAAGAAGCTGGATGTCCTGGCTTTAAGTGAGACAAAGCTGAAGGGGGTAGGAAAGTTTCAGTGGGGAGAAATAAATGGGATTAGATCAGGGGTTTCAAATAGAGTTAGAGCTAAAGAAGGAGTGGCAATAATGTTGAATAATCAGTTATGGCAGGTAAAGAAGGAATATAAATGTATAAATTCAAGGATTATGTGGAGTAAAATAAAGGTTGGATGTGAAAAGTGGGTTATAGTAAGTGTTTATGCACCTGGAGAAGAGAGAAGTGTAGAGGAGAGAGAGATTTTGGGAAATGTTGAGCGAGTGTGTGGGAGTTTTGAACCAAGTGAGAGAGTAATTGTGGTTGGGGATCTTAATGCTAATGTGGGTAAAAATGTTGTGGATGGAGTAGTAGGTAAATTTGGGGTGCCAGGGGTAAATGTAAATGGGGAACCATTAATTGAGCTATGTGTAGAAAGAGGTTTGGTAATAAGTAATACATATTTTATGAAAAAGAGGATAAATAAATATACAAGGTATGATATAGCACGTAAGGAAAGTAGTTTGTTGGATTATGTATTGGTGGATAAAAGGTTGATGAGTAGGCTTCAGGATGTACATGTTTATAGAGGGGCAACGGATATATCAGATCATTATTTGGTTGTAGCTACAGTTAGAGTAAAAGGTAGATGGGACAAAAAGAAAATGGCAACAACAAGTAAGAGAGAGGTAAAAGTGTATAAACTAAGGGAGGAGGAAGTTAGGGTGAGATATAAGCAACTATTGGCAGAAAGGTGGGCTAGTGCAAGTAGGAGTAGTGGGGGGTTTGAAGAGAGTTGGGATAGTTTTAAAAATGCAGTATTAGAATGTGGGGCAGAAGTTTGTGGCTATAGGAGGGTGGGTGCAGGAGGAAAGAGGAGTGAGTGGTGGAATGAAGAAGTAAAGGGTGTGATAAAAGAGAAATAGGTAGCTTATGAGAGGTTTTTACAAAACAGAAGTGTTAATAGAAGAGCAGAGTATATGGAGATTAAAAGAAAGGTGAAGAGAGTGGTGAGAGAGTGCAAAAGAAGAGCGGATGAAAGAATGGGAGAGGCTCTGTCAAGAAATTTTGCTGAAAACAAGAAAAAATTTTGGAGTGAGATAAACAAGGTAAGAAAGCCTAGTGAACGAATGGATTTGTCAGATAAAAACAGAGTAGGGGAGTTAGTAGATGGGGAGCTGGAGGTATTGGGTAGATGGCGGGAATATTTTGAGGAACTTTTAAATGTCGATGAAAAGAGGGAGGCGGTAATTTCATGTACTGGTCAGGGAGGTACAACATCGTTTAGGAGTGAAGAAGAGCAGGATGTGAGTGTGGGGGAGGTGCGTGAGGCATTACGTAGAATGAAAGGGGGTAAAGCAGCTGGAATTGACGGAATCATTACAGAAATGTTAAAAGCAGGGGGGGATATAGTGCTGGAGTGGTTGGTATTTTTGTTTAATAAATGTATGAAAGAGGGACAGGTACCTAGGGATTGGCAGAGAGCATGTATAGTTCCTTTATATAAAGGGAAGGGGATAAAAGAGAGTGTAAAAATTATAGGGGAATAAGTTTACTGAGTATACCAGGTAAAGTGTATGGCAGGGTTATTATTGAAAGAATTAGAGGTAAGACAGAGAGTAGGATTGCAGATGAGCAAGGAGGCTTTAGAGTGGGTAGGGGATGTGTAGATCAAGTGTTTACAGTGAAGCATATATGTGAACAGTATTTAGATAAAGGTAGAGAAGTTTTTATTGCATTTATGGATTTAGAAAAGGCATATGATAGAGTGGATAGGGGAGCAATGTGGCAAATGTTGCAAGTGTATGGAATAGGTAGTAAGTTACTGAAGGCTGTAAAGAGTTTTTATGAGGATAGTGAGGCTCAGGTTAGGGTGTGTAGGAGAGAGGAGATTACTTCCCGGTAAAAGTAGGTCTTAGACAGGGATGTGTAATGTCACCATGGTTGTTTAATATATTTATAGATGGGGTTGTAAAAGAAGTAAATGCTAGGGTGTTGGGGAGAGGGTGGGATTAAATTATGGAGAATTAAATGCAAAATGGGAGTTGACACAGTTACTTTTTTGCTGATGATACTGTGCTTATGGGAGATTCTAAAGAAAAGTTGCAAAGGTTAGTGGACGAGTTTGGGAGAGTGTGTAAAGGTAGAAAGTTAAAAGTGAACATAGATAAGAGTAAGGTGATGAGGGTATCAAACAATTTAAATAAAGAAAATTGGATATCACATTGGAGAGAGGGATTATGGAAGAAGTAAATGTTTTCAGATATTTGGGAGTTGACGTGTCAGCGGATGGGTTTATGAAGGATGAGGTTAACCATAGAATTGATGAAGGAAAAAGGTGAGTGGTGCATTGAGGTATCTGTGGAGACAAAAACGTTATCCATGGAGGCAAAGAAGGGAATGTACGAAAGTATAGTGGTACCAACACTCTTATATGGATGTGAAGCATGGGTTGCAAATGCTGCAGCGAGGAGGAGGCTGGAGGCAGTGGAGATGTCCTGTCTAAGGGCAATGTGTGGTGTAAATATTATGCAGAAAATTCGGAATGTGGAAATTAGGAGAAGGTGTGGAGTTACTAAAAGTATTTGTCAGAGGGCTGAAGAGGGGTTGCTGAGGTGGTTTGGTCATTTAGAGAGAATAGATCAAAGTAGAATGACTTGGAGAGCGTATAAATCTGTAGGGGAAGGAAGAAGGGGTAGGGGTCGTCCTAGAAAAGGTTGGAGGGAAGGGGTAAAGGAGGTTTTGTGGGCGAGGGGCTTGGACTTCCAGCAAGCATGTGTGAGCGTGTTAGATAGGAGTGAATGGAGACGAATGGTTTTTGGGACATGACGATCTGTTGGAGTGTGAGCAGGGTAACATTTTGTGAAGGGATTCAGGAAACCAGTTAATTGATTTAGTTGGACTTGAGTCCTGGAAATGGGAAGTACAATGCCTGCACTTTAAAGGAGGGGTCTGAGATAGTGACAGCTGGGATTTCTCAGCTGTCGTATCTGAGCTCCTCTGCAAAGACAGTGATTATGTATGAGTGTGGTGAAAGTGTTGAATGATGATGAAAGTATTTTCTTTTTGGGGATTTTCTTTCTTTTTGGGTCACCCTGCCTCGGTGGGAGACGGCCGACTTGTTGAGAAAAAAAAAAAAAAAATATATATTATCTAAGCTATTAAATCATGGAACAAGTGGAGTTTGAACCCTTGGACTCACTGGCCATGGGTTCCAGACCCACCCATTCCCCGATTGTTTGTATTTGTGTTTTTACGATTTTATGAGTTATTTAAGCTATGTTGGGTTTGATTAGCAGCAGTTAACTAAATACGTATAACCAACTATAATGTATTAACACCAATAATGAATATGCTTCTTTCTCTGGGTTATCCTGCCTGGGCAGGAGACAGCCACTGATGAAAAAAATAAAATGAAATTGAAAATATGCATAAGCGTAAGACTATGTATTGATAAATGAACTGAAAATGGGAAACCACTGTCAAGACTGTGGAAGCATGGGATTATTATTATCATTAATGCGTGTCATAAGAGGCGACTAAAATGCCGGGAGCAAGGAGCTAGTAACCCCTTCTCCTGTATAAATCACTATTTTTAAATCACCCTGCCTCAGTGAGATATTATTATTGTTACAATCATGAAGGGGTGCTAAGTCCTCATGGATCATACAACGCCTGGGAGGCAATCAGGTTCAAAGAAATGGGAAATCATGTTCAATTACCTGGATCAGAGTCCCTCACTGGCATCAAGGAACTTTCCTTGACGAAAGCAAGAGAGTAAAACCCCATATCCACATTTATTGTCACAGTGGCTTTACCGATGCTTATGAATCACAATGAACACCTGTACAGGTGCGCCTCGAGTTACAATGGGGTTACGTTCTGACAAACCCATTTTAAATAAAAAATATCGTAAGTCAAATCGAGTTACGATGGTCCCCAAAATCGCCCTTTTATGTACGTAAGTTTATTTTTTTAAATGCTTTTGAAAGTATATTTTTGGGGGTGTAAAAGGACTAGTCTATTTTACATTATTCCTTATGGGGATAAATTCGTTTGGTAATGGCACTTGAACAGCATTCTCGAACGAAAAAATATCGTAACTCAAGGTGCCACTGTATATACATATATATCTTTCTTCTTTCATAAATACTTAAATAAATAACTGTCAATGTTAATAAAATAAATAACTGTCAATGAATCAGTAAATAAATAATTAATTACTGTAACTAAATACTACCAATATTGAAAAGTATTTAAACAAAAACAAATTACGGACTTGCCACCTTCATGCTGGGTAATTATTTTAAGTTTTGTCTCCAAAGTAATTGCTTTTGCACCATTGTAAAGTTGAAATATTGCAAGTCAAACCATTGTAAGCAGAGAAGCACCTGTACTAATTTTGCTTACGAAGATTGTTTGGAATTAATACAGTATTTTTTAAATCCAGGGCTAGTCATTATTTTTAGTAACGCAAGACTAGCTAATACATGCATGAAGAAAAGCCAGGTGCAAAGCAGTCATTCACTGTAGCTTGATAAAGCTCTATGCAGGACAGATACCCAATGTCAGTACCCGACCAGCCAGGCTGTGGTTTGTACGCTGGATTACATGCAGCCAGCAGTAACAACCTGGTTGATCAGGCCCTGATCCACAGGGAGGCCTGGTCAGGGACTGGGCCGCGGGGGCGTCGACCCCAGAACACCCTCCAGGTAGAGGCAACAGCTTTACCAAGT
Organism: Cherax destructor; assembly: GCA_009830355.1. Classification (NCBI taxonomy): domain Eukaryota; kingdom Metazoa; phylum Arthropoda; class Malacostraca; order Decapoda; family Parastacidae; genus Cherax; species Cherax destructor. The sequence continues at coordinate 12,058 of WNWK01009140.1, read as the reverse complement.
GACAGATAACCCAGAAGTAAAGAATTGGTGTACTAATTCAGTCATCTCTCCTATAAGGCTCCTGTATAAAGTGCAATTTTTTAAACTGTGATTGGAAAAAGTATTATATCCAAAACTGAACAGCGCATGGAAAGGCTATAATACGTGCTATTCAATTTTTTATGAATAATTGCACTAGACTTGATGTGCTGTTGGTGTGAGCAAGGTAACACTTATGGATTCTGGGAAACCAATTAGCCAGACTTGAGTCCTGGAGCTGGAAAGCAAAATGCCTGCATTCTGAAGGAGGGGTGGGGGATAGTGCAGTTTTAAACTGTATAATCAGTGCCTCTCTGGGAAAACTGTGATGAAGTGATGGTAAAACTGTTTCTTCTTTTTGGGGTCACCCTTCACTAGAGGAGTTTTACAGGAAAACCAAGGCGAGGTCATGAGGTAACTCCTAAACTTCCCAGAAATTTCTTGGTCATAGTTCTAAGCAGTATAGAAATCAAGTCAACGACTGACTTACTACAGCGCTACACAGAGCAAAACATTATCATAATAAAATCTTGTTCTGCACCTGTCTTTTTTTTTTAATACGTACATTAAATATTATCTCGGCTACTTTAAAAAAGTAGCCGAGAAAATGCTAGGATTCATTTATTACAAAATGTTTCAGTCCTGGACATTAATCATTTCACAGAAGTGATGGAGCTCCACGACCAAAAAGTTTTCTAATAACCCAGCATTTCCTCACGTCTCTTTAAAACCACTTATCAGTATTTTTAACCCTTAACCCTTAAACTGTCCACACGTAGATCTACGTTCACTCGCGCACTGCTCCGAATATTTTGAAAAAAAAAAAAAATCTTTTTATATTTTTAAAATGAAGAGCGCATTTTTATAAACAGGATAGGCTAAAAAAAAATTTAGGGCCAGTACTTACCGAGATATAAGCCCGACAAGTTGGTGCTGGATGCTCACCTGACGGCAACAACAAGTCCTGCCGCTTGCAGAAGTAATGCCGATATACTTTTTTTTCTAGTTTTTATTTTAATTTATACAATTTTTATTTTCTGGTAATTACAATTTATAATAGTTCTTGTGATTTCATAGCCAATCTTTGTTCTAACACTAATATTAGGTGCTGAAATAGTACTCAAATAGTCACAATGACACCAACAGGTGAACAATTTCACCTGCCACGGTCATTTACTATTGTCTATAAATATATACAAAGTATTTATAGGTCCCAGCAATGTTTTAGACATCCTGGAGTATATATGAAACTCCTTGAAGAATGGTGTTATGACAATTGTCAGATAACTACTGATAAGGCAGTGACATTGATGAATGAATGTGTGCAAGGAACCCTTGCTTTGTTTTCACTGTCTGTATCTGTCTACCTATCTATCTGTCTATCTATCTATCTGTCTATCTGTCTGTCTATCTATCTGTCTGTCTATCTATCTATCTGTCTATCTATCTATCTGTCTATCTGTGTTTCTATCTATCTGTCTAGCTCGGCTTATCTGTCTTTGTTTGCCTGCCTGTGTGTGCCTGGAGTATATGAAACTCCTTGAAGAATGGTGTTATGACAAGTGTCAGATAACACTGACATGGGAGCAGGGACCCCTCTCGTTGTTTCCACTGTCTATCTGTCTGTCTGTCTAGCTCTGCTTATCTGTCTTTCCGTCTGCCTGTGTGTGTGTGTGTCTTTCCGTCTTCTTGTCTCAGTCTGAGTGCGGCTCGTAAGCCAACAGGTATTATACGCGATGCAGAAGTGACAATGCGTATTACTTGCCAGTCATGCGTATTATGTCTTATATATACAAGCATTGTATAGGACTTTGCCTGGAATTTTTGGGTTATCCTAGGTAATTTACACTATGTATAATAACTGTACTTATGTGTATATGTGAGAGAGAGAGAGAGAGATATTACAGATATATATAGATAGACAGATATAGACAGATACAGAGATATATATAGATAGACAGATATAGACAGAGATATAGACAGATATAGACAGAGATATAGACAGATATAGACAGAGATATAGACAGAGATATAGACAGAGATATAGACAGATATAGACACAGAGACAGCCAGAGACAGCCAAAGCCAGCCTGCCGAATATATAAGAACATAAAAAAGAACGAACACTGCAGAAGGCCTACTGGCCCATGCAAGGCAGGTCCATGTCACCCCCCAGCTTAGACCAATGACCCACCTAGTCAGGTCACATCCTCTGAAGGAAGGAGCACAGCATCAGACCTAGTAGCACAAGCTAGTCAGGTCCAACTCACACCCACCCACAGCCACTCATGTATTTATCGAACCTATTTTTACTTTCCTCTTATAAGGGGAGTGTTAATGCGACATGACATCAGTGAATCCATGGTGTTTGCCACATTATTTGCATCAGCTGGCACTCAATTGAACTAGTGCTCCCACAAGGTACTAAGTGGTCCCAGATTTTTTTAATACTGCGCACACTGAGGGCGCAGACCCATTCTCTCATGTCTAGGCGACTCAGGCCTATTGCACTAAATTTGAAGGAATGAAAAATAAAACGTTGATCTACGTTCGGAGCAGTACGCGTACAAACGTATATCTACGTTTGGACAGTTAAAGGGTTAAACGGTCCAAACGTATATACAGTATATACGTTAGTACTGCTACTGACCAAAATGTATTTTTACGTTTTATTTTTCCTGCCTCCAAATTTGGCAAGATTGGCCTGAGATGCCTGGTGAGCATAGAATGGGTCTTAACACTCGGTGTGCGCCATATTAAAAAATCTGGGACCACTTAGTACCTTGTGGGAGAACCAGGTAAACTGAGCGCCAGCTAGAGCAAACACTGCGGCAAACACCAAGGATTCACTGATGTAATGTCATATTAACACTCCCCTTTGAAGTGGAAAGTGATGTCGGCAGGCTGGCAGGCCAGCTGGCTGCCTGCCTGCCTGCCTGGCCACCTGGCTGGCAAGCAGCTGGTTGGCCACCTGGCTGGCCAGCAGCTGGCTGGTCAGCTGGGTACCTGATTGGCTGTCTATCTCTGTCCTGTCTGTCTGTCCGTCTCTTTCTGTCTCTGTCTCTATCTCACAGGAACACATACGTAAATACAATTATACATAGTGTAAATTACCTAGGATAACTAAAAAAATCGATTGGCCTGAGATGCCTGGTGAGCATAGAATGGGTCTTAACACTCGGTGTGCGCCATATTAAAAAATCTGGGACCACTTAGTACCTTGTGGGAGAACCAGGTAAACTGAGCGCCAGCTAGAGCAAACACTGCGGCAAACACCAAGGATTCACTGATGTAATGTCCTATTAACACTCCCCTTTGAAGTGGAAAGTGATGTCGGCAGGCTGACAGGCCAGCTGGCTGCCTGCCTGCCTGGCCACCTGGCTGGCAAGCAGCTGGTTGGCCACCTGGCTGGCCAGCAGCTGGCTGGACTGCTGGGTACCTGATTAGCTGTCTATCTCTGTCTGTCCTGTCTGTCTGTCCGTCTCTTTCTGTCTCTGTCTCTATCTCACAGGAACACATACGTAAATACAATTATACATAGTGTAAATTACCTAGGATAACTAAAAAAATCAAGACAAAGTGTTATACTGTGCTTGTGATCTGTGTAATACCAGTTGGTTCATGAGCTACTCTCTGAGACAAGCAGACAGAAAGGAGACGACACATAGTCAGACAGAAAGACAGACAAACAGACAGACAGATACAGACAGACAGACAGGTTTGCGTAACAAATAAAGGGAAGCAGTGTAAACTGTCAAATGTCATCACTGTAATTACTGGACTGATAAGAAGAGATAAGACTACGGCTCACCCTTCATGAAATGTCACCAGTCATCATTAGTAGAGATCAGATGAGATAAGGCAGCGATGCTTCAAGGGAACTTTTATTATTATTATTATTATTCACTATTATTATTATTATTATCATCATCATTATTATTCACTATCATTATTATTATTATTATTTTTATGCACTATCATTATTATTATTATTTGAGTACAATTTCAGTACCTAATATTAGTATCAGAACACAGATTGGCTATGAAATCACAAGAACTACTATAAATTGTGATTATGAGAACATAAAAATTATATAAAATAATAAAAAAAAGTGAAAAAAAAGGTATATGGGCAACGATTCTGCAAGTGGCAGGATTCCTGTTGCTGTCAGGTGAGCATCCAGTGCCAACTTCTCTGCCTCATATCTCAGTAACTACTGACCCAAATTCTTTTTTTTATCCTATAACACTTAAAAAATGTGCTCTTTATTTCTATATAAAAAAAAAAAAATTTTTTTTTTTTAAAAGATTCGGGGCACGTGTGGACCATTTAAGGGTTAAAAACCACTTACCAGTATCAATTAAAAAGTTTTATACCAGATTTCAGCATCATATGAGATTACTAAATTCATTTACATAATGAATTTCCATTTGTAATATTAAATTTAGTCAATACCTGGGTGGCAGGTAATTGAAAGAATACAACGGAGCAATAAGCACAGCGTAAAAAAAAAAAAAAAAAAAAAACAAACAAAAAAAAAACAGTATCTTACGCCATTTAAATTAATAAATATGTCAATAAAATAATGCCCAAAATAAAAATAGTTGTAGCTGAGAGATCAGTTGATTTTCAAAGGAAAAAAATCTTGAATCTGGATTTTATATGTTAATTCACTAAAAATTACACATCTCCTCTATAAAAATTATAGAAATACACTAAGCATAATCTGGAGCATTATAATAGAAAAAAGCTATTTGGAAAATATAGATCTGCTTAAAAAGCTTAATGCTGATTAGAAGACAGCAATATAGAAAGCAAAATATCATTATGTACCATCCAAATCAATGAAACAAAAGGTCTATGACAATAATTTCTAAGAGACAAACAGCATATGCTTTTATAATAATTAATAATAATAATAATAATAATAATAAGGAACAAGGGGCTAGTAACCCCTTCTCCTGTATAAATTACTAAATTTAAAAGGAAAAACTTTTGTTTTCCTTTTTTATGGTCACGAGGCCTGGTCTCAGACCGAGCTGAATCCCTCTCCAGGTATACCCTGCCTTGGTTCATTGAAAAAAAAAAATAACGAAAATATCAAGTGGCCATCGTACTTAAGTGAGGTTCAATTCCACTGCTGGTCCACAACACAGCTGATTACAAGGCTCCTATAGATGGCACGTAAATAATGCAAGAAAGACTGATATCCAGTAACCTAAAGATTATTGAACACCAGTAAGAGAGTTATCGATCAAGATAAAGTTTATATTAAATAAAACAGCGATGTTACTTCCTTTACTGAGTAAAACTGTTGTGTACACGAAGTCTTCAATTTACGATCACATTGGGGACCTCCTGTATTGCGTATAATAATGAGATAATAATATTATACACAATCAGTGGCGGCTCGTCCATACGAGCTGCAGTCCCTCCAGATGCTCGCTGCCAGACGTATGACTTCATCAACCTCACAGCTAAAATAATTTGCAACTGACAAATACAGCCTCTCCTCACTTAACGATGGAGATAGGGGCCTAAGACCGTCGTTGCTAATCGAGGAATGACCCCTTACTGACACTCAAAAGTGTCACCACCCCTCCCTCCCCCCACCCTCTCCCTCTCTCTGTATAGTCCCCAGCCCCACACACCCTCTGATACCTGTCCATATACAGTATGTCAATTTTTATTAATGCTTCTTTATCATGTCTGTCTGTCTATCTGTCTGCCTGATTGAATGACTTACTGACTTGACTAAATGACTTACTTACTTGACTTACTGACTTGACTGAATAACTTACTGACTTGGCTGAATGGCTTACTGACTTGGCTGTATGACTTACTGACTTGATCAAATGACTTACTGACTTGGCTGAATAACTTACTGACTTACTGACTTGACTGAATAACTTAGTGAATTGACTGACTTACTGACTTGACTGACACACTGACTTGACTGAATGACACACTGACTTGACTGAATGACACAGTGACTTGACTGAATGACACAGTGACTTGACTGAATGACACAGTGACTTGACTGAATGACACAGTGACTTGACTGAATGACACAGTGACTTGACTGAATGACACAGTGACTTGACTGAATGACACACTGACTTGACTGAATGATACAGTGACTTGACTGAATGACACACTGACTTGACTGAATAACTTACTGACTTGACTGAATGACTTAGACTTGACTGACTTACTGAAAAAGAGTGTATGTTTAGCACGGTCACTATTTTTTTATGGTGTTGTGACAAGTGTCAGATAACTGATGACAGTTAGTGACATTTGATAAATTGTACTGCTGCAGGGAACCCTCCCTTGTGTCATGTTTATTATTATGAAATAGTATGACATTTAAAGTGCCCCAGAGCGATGTATGTATTATTTATTAATTGTTATTATTATTATTACCATCAACATACCTTGTTCACGGAGTATAATAATTTCTTAATTAAGCTGCCAGAGAGACACCAAGAATGTAAACACACACACACACAAACACACCAGCTAACCCCTTTACTGTGAACTTCTTTTGTACTTCCATTTTCCTCTTCCAAGTGCTGCTTTTTTTTTTTTTTAATTCGTCGGAGAGCCCGTCTAACTCCGAGTTGTTGGTAAACGAGCACACACGTACTCCGTAAGTTAGGAGAGGCTGAATATTACAGGAAAAATCTGTTATATGTTGTTTTCAATGTATTTATAAGCGATTTTTGTTGTTGTTGAAACGAGATAAAAAATGATTAAAAACAGAAGTTTGATGCAGTACGATAGTACATATAGGTATTACTGGTGCTACGAGCCGCCACTGTACACAATAATCGGAGTGGCGGCAGCAAGTTTGTTGCTCCTGTATTTTACTTCCATCAGAGGTTCCTAAACTAAATACTCATACTGTAAACTCTTTAAAAAATGCTCAATATTATTTTCCTATAAGATAATTTCAATTTTTACTAATATGTTACTATTATGTAACCCCCTACTCACCCTAAACTAAATACTCATATTATAAATTACTTTAAAAAATGCTCAATGTTATTTTCCTTAAGATAATCTCAATTTTATATTACCATCCTCCTAAACACTTGTTACAATGTAATATCATCATATTGTAATTTTAACAGTGTAATATCATCATATTGTAATTTGAAATCAAATATATAACTAGAAAAATCTCAATCAATTTCTCTAATATTATGTACATAGTCTATAAGTCATTAGATTAAGCTGCCCCTAATGCCATGGCATGTCAGTGACTCTCCTTGCACTTTAGTTTATGATTGTAACTACAAATATCTATGTAAAATTGCAATGAAATAAAATTTACTTTACTTTACTTTATAATAATGATATTATACACAATACAAAAGGTTCTCAATGTGTTTGTAAGCTGAGGGCTTACTGTATATATTCTCTGATGCAAAATATACAAAATAATTAAGAACTGGCACAGTTATCCTAAAATAATAAAGATACACAAATTAGAGATAAATTAACAGAACTGCAACACTGTAGTACAGTGGTCCCTCGGTTTTTGCCGAAAATTCGTTCCAGAATGCTGCTCAAGTGCCATTACCGAACGAATTTACTTCCTTAAGAAATAATGTCACGTAGGTTAGTCTATTTCAGACCCCCAAAAATACACTTGCAACAGCATTTACGAAAATACACTTTCATAAATGTTCGAGTTTGGAGATGCACGAAAACCGAGGGACCACTGTATATTATGAGAGGTACACAAGGACCCCAATGGAAATAAGTCCCTCTGTCTGACTTTTTGGGTTATCCAAAGTAATTTACACACATGTTAAATTATGCAAAGTAACCACTGTGAAAAAATAGTGAATTTTTAAGTGCTTTTGTGATTTCTGCCATTATCAGTTGCTTCATAATGTGAGGAACCATCAACACACTTGGGAATTCACTATTTTTTCCCACACTGGTTATTTTGAATATTGTGGTATCACTGTTTACTGTGATCTTATTGCATGTTAAACTATGCATGATAATTGAACTTATGTGTACCTGTACCTAAATAAACTTACACAAGCATTTTGACATGACCATCATTAAACCTAAAGTGTCAGATATTAATTGGCATGATGGAACAAGAGAAAAAAAAAGCCACATCATTCCAACACATGCAAGAGGCCTGGTAGCTGTACTTCAAAACAGTAACTAGGCACAGGAGCTGAAGCTCAACTTCCTCAACAGACCTAGAAGTTATAACTCAAGCCTCCCAAGAGGTCCAGGAACTGGAGTTTAAGTATATTTGAATTTAGAAGACTACTGACTGCATGAGGGTCATTAAGGCTGTATGTTCCTGTACCCAACCAGTCAAGAATACTTTAATTCCTAAAATAGGGATTAAACTATACACAGTGAAAGATATACAGTGGACCCCCGCCTAACGAGCACCCCGGAAATCGTACAATTATGTAAGTGCTTGTGGAAGTGTATTTTTGGGGGTCTGAAATAGACTAACCTATGTGACATTATTTCTTAAGGAAGTAAATTCGTTTGGTAATGGCACTTGAGCAGGCTTCTGGAATGAATTTTGCTCGTTAGGCGGGGGTCCACTGTACACCTGTTAAACCATAACACAGGCGAGGATTGAACTAGTGGCAAGTGAATCGTAAAACTCCAGGCCATGAGTTCAATCCCTGCCTGTGGTATGGTTTACAGGTATTTGCAATCGTGTCGTTACAATTTCGTGAGTCGCATACACCTGTATGACTAGTTGCACGTGTATGGCCAGGATGAATGGGTGTAGAATGACAGATGTTTAATATTGAAGGGAAGATCAAAATAACTATTATATGAATGTGAAGGATGATCATGTCATTAAATAACCAACATGGGTATGGGTATGGGAGAGTAAAATGGTTAATATGACTAAAAATAAAAAGTTAAACATTCATATACAAACAATGGTCAAAACACATGGAAAAGAAGACTGGGAGTGGAGAAGTACACTTATAGATGCAAATACAGTGGTACCTCGGTTTTCGTCGATAATTCATTCCAGAATGCTGTTCGAGCGCCGTTGCTGAACGAATTTGTTCCCATAACGACAAATGTAAATTAGATTAGTCTGTTTCAGACCCCCAAAAATACACTTACAAAAGCACTTACAATAATACACTTGCATAATTGTTCGAGTTGGAAGCTGTACGAAAACCAAGGTACAGTGGACCCCCGAGTAATGAGCAAAATTCATTCCCGAAGCCTGCTCAAGTGCCATTACCGAACGAATTTACTCCCTTAAGAAATAATGTCAAGTAGGTTAGTCCATTTCAGACCCCCAAAAATACACTTACAAAAGCACTTACAATATTATACTTACATAATTGTACGATTTCCGGGGTGCTCGTTACTCGAGGTCCACTGTACTGGTTGTCTCCAGTAAGTCCCTGGGTCACATGGACACACACAGCTGTGTCTCCCACTAAATCAAAAGATTTAAACCACTGATATGCATAGCAGTAACTTACGAGTGCAGCTGAAAATGACCAAGAGTGAAGAAACACACTCACAGTAAAAAATAGAAGTCTTTGGGAACAGAAAGAGGGAAAAAAAAAAACTGAACTTGACCCACTGAGATTTGACAAGGTGGGAACAAAAAATTAAAAGACGTATTGAACCTGAAAGTCCCCAATGGGACCTAACTTTTTGGGGGCTATCCAAGGTAATTTATGCTATGTATGATAATTGTACGTATGTGTACCTGTCTAAATAAACTTACTTACTAAGGAAAGATACAGTGAGAGACAGTGGTGGCATCAAGAATGGGGTAAAAAAGTAAGATACAGTGGACCCTCGGTTAACGAATACCCCGGAAATCGTGCAATTATGTAAGTATAATTTTATAAGTTCTTGTGGAAGTGTATTTTTGGGGGTCTGAAATAGACTAACCTACGTGAAATTTTTCCTTAAGGGAGTAAATTCGTTCGGTAATGGCACTTGAGCAGACTTCAGGAGTGAAGTTTTTACGAAACTCGGGGGTCCACTGTATTGTGAACCTGAAGGGAAGATAGTAAAAGAGTGGTGGTATTATGAGGAAAAAAAGGGGATAGTTGAAGTCCACAAAATTCCAACAACCCTTCAGAGTCCTCAAATAATTTTTTTTAACACATCCGCCATTTCCCACCGAGGCAGGGTAACCCAAAATAGAAGAAACACTTTCATCATCACTCACTCCATCACTGTCTCGCCAGAGGTATACCAATAATACAGTTCAAATAAAAATAACGGCTCGTCTTCCAATCGGATTGCCACCCTAAACCCCTAATATATAAAATCTTTTGAACATCCTCTACTGAGGGAGGATACAAAGTCTCTGAAGGCATACCAACCCAGGGAGGTGCCTTGACACCAGTGAAAGGCTCATGATCCAAAGGCTCAAGAATCTGAGTGCCTACCACTCCCCAAGGTGCTGAATGGCCCCTAAGGGATGCAATAAACACATGAAAGTAATATTCGGACTAAGTTCATTGTTAATTTTATAGGTAAAAGGAACACAAAGACACAGAAGCAAAATCCATGAATAAAAGGTTGATGAAATGAGCCATTTAGAGGTGAAGATCATGACCTGCCAACTAGGCGTCACTGTAGCGAGTGTGTCATTGTAGTGAGAGTATCACTGTAGTGAGTGTATCAGTGTCACTGTAGTGAGTGTATCAGTGTCACTGTAGTGAATGTTTCAGTGTCACTGTAGTGAATGTTTCAGTGTCACTGTCGTGAGTGTATGTCACTGTAGTGAATGTACCAGTGTCACTGCAATGAATGCATCAGTGTCCCTGTAGTGACTGCATCAGTGTCACTGTAGTGAATGTATCAGCAACACTGTAGTGACTGCATCAGTGTCACTGTAGTGAATGTATCAGCAACACTGTAGTGAATGTATCAGTATCACTGTAGTGAATGTATCAGCACCACTGTAGTGAATGTATCAGCAACACTGTAGTGAATGCATCAGTGTCACTGTAGTGAATGTATCAGCACCACTGTAGTGAATGTATCAGCAACACTGTAGTGAATGTATCAGCAGCACTGCAGTGAATGTATCAGCAGCACTGTAGTCAGTGAATCAGTGACACTGTAGTGAATGCATCAGTGTCACTAGTAAATGTATCAGTGTCACTAGTGAATGCATCAGTGTCACTGTAGTGAATGTATCAGTGTCACTAATGAATGTATCAGCAACACTGTAGTCAGTGTATCAGTGTCACTGCAGTATCAGTAGTACTACTGTACAGTAAGTGTGATCAGAGATTGTAAACACTCTTGGATTTTGTTACATACTTATTATATTCGTCTTGCACTTTACTTGCATAATTTCAGAAGCCTTTTATTACAGCTGTACTTACTGAAGCACACTTTATTACAGCTGTACTTACTGAAGCACACTTTATTACAGCTGTACTTACTAAAGCACACTTTATTACAGCTGTACTTACTGAAGCACACTTTACCTACACAGAATTAAGGAATCATTCTGAGAAACAATGTCATTTCCTGACGTTCTTAGAACAAAAAATGCAACTAATGCAAGATCCATAATGTATTAGCACTGCATGTTAGTGGCTTTCTTTTATTCCTAACAATATTTTATATGGGTGTGAAGCATGGGTGGTGAATGTTGCAACAAGGAGAAGGCTGGAGGCAGTGGAGATGTCGTGTCTGAGGGCAATGTGTGGTGTGAATATAATGCAGAAAATTTGTAATTTGGAAATTAGAAGGAGGTGCGGGATTACCAAAACTATTATCCAGAGGGCTGAGGAGAGGATGGTGAGGTGGTTCGGACATTTAGAGAGGAAGGAACAAAATACAATGACTTCAAGAGTGTATAAATTTGTAGTGGAGGGAAGGCGGGGTAGAGGTCAGCCTAGGAAAGGTTGGAGGGAGGGGGTAAAGGAGGTTTTGTGTGCAAGGGGCTTGGACTTCCACTTTTCAAAGACCTAAACCTATTCATCATACAAAACATCCACTCGTAATACTGTGCAAACTACATTTACAGAACAATCA